>CALNHX010005277.1:62660-110065 GCA_940337035.1 Agriotes lineatus
ATCACCTGGAATATCTTACACCGTGGCTTAGGCTAAGATCTGGAGATTCATGCAGACATATTTTTAAACAGCACAAAATTTTGCCGTTGCCTTGCATTTACATGTTGCAATGCTTATTGTATGTGAAAAAGAATATAAGTAAACTTCGTACGTTATCCATGTTTAGTAACTATAATACAAGAAATGCAGATACTCTTGAGATACCGATGCATCGCCTCGAATTATTTAAGAATAGTCCTCTCTACAACGGCATAAAAATGTATAATCATCTGCCAAATGTCATAAAAGTGTTGCCAATGAAACAATTTAAATTTCAGATCAAAATGCTGCTGCAAAAGCATTGTTTTTATTCTGTTGAGGATTTTCTTAACTATAGTTTCATTTAGTTTGTAGAGATATTTTTTTTTTTCATTGACTAGTCCTATAACATTTATATACATAGTTCTATTGTATTTATGAACTTGTTCCTGGGATTAATAAAAATATCTATCTATCTATCTATCTATCTTCGGGAGTTACAAATCGTACACCACGCATTTTATCGTTTAATGGAGGAACTAGAAAGTAATCGGAAGGTGCTAGATCGGAACTGAATGGGGGATAAGTTAGCAATTTTAACTCGAAAATCTCTAAAAATTATTTTATTTGATGTGCGGTATGACTAGAAGCATTTTCATGGTGCAGAACGATCTCACCCCTTGGGCGCCATAAGCCGAGATTTTTGAATAACGTCTGGCAGGCATATAGTTGTGTATCATCCTGCAGTAACCCTACGTTTATTTTTAAGCACGACAGTTGGGATACGTCCTGATTTTGAATAGAAACAAGCAATTATTTTCTTACCAACTCTTCAAAATCGCTTCACTCTAACTGGATTAGGATTTGTTGGAAACACCCATTGTGCTGACTGCCGCTTAGAATCGGGTTCAAATGCATATATCCAGCTTTCGTCACCAGTTTTTATGTAAACTGCTTTAGATCTACCTTCATCATATTTCTTATACTGTTCCACGTGCTGTTGTTGTCTTTCTGTGTCCGTTAAACTGTGTGGTATCCACCCAAGACAGACTTTTCTTACACCCAAATGAGTATAGTCAAAATTATACCCATTCGGAGTCACGTGACTTTTGTCTGTCTCTGTTCATCTTTAGTAAAATAGATGAAACGGAAGAAATTTGAAAAAAAGGCATGTCGATTCATAAAATTAATTTTAAAAATTTGACGTTTCTAATCTGTCAGATTATATTTTTCGTGTAAGTTATTGAGATAAGGGTAATAAAACCTAAAATTGTTGAGCCGAAAACTGGAAATTAAAAGAAACCATCGGACATGCGGTATAACGAGCAGTCACAACAATTAATTTGAATATTATGCGTTTTTTTTTATGAAGAGTACAATATTAATAATAGTAAATCAACAGTTTCACCCTCCAACGCTGTTCGCCGTGCTTCTCTTGCGTTAAATATCTCGGAGAGCACAATTTACTGAAAATATGAGCCAGAAAGTGAAGATGCAAAAACGGAAGTCGACGAAGCAGTCAAGACACTGTATATAAAATGTATGTAGCTAAAGAATTTGTAACCATAAAAAATCTAAAAAATGCTTGGTTGAAGAATCTGGAGATTTTTCACATTCAGTTTCTTCCCTAAATAGATTGTGCAAGGAAATAGGCTTCAAATGGCAATGTTCTATAACAGAATATGCATGCACAGAAATTGACTTAAAATCTGCTATACGCAGCAGGTTTTTAATGTAGCAGCTGACATATCTTTATTATATTTACATTTTACGACATGTTATGTTTTCTTTAACCTGTAAATTCAGTTTGATTTCATATAAGAGAATAAACCCGTAGCAACCTTGTTTTAGAAATTGGCATATGTCAGGATAACCTACAAAACGGAATGTCAGTTATTTCCCTAAAATTGTATTTTTAAGAATCGACATACGTAAAATTACTAGATTATCACGTGACTCCGAATGGGTATAAATTTGACTATATGTAAAATCTTGTGTATTGCAGTCATGCCAATGTCCAAGATGCTTTTAATAATTCTGTAAGTGACTCGATTGTCCTACTGAAGCATTCTTCGCACAGTGTCTACGTTCGTATCAGTAACTGTTGAAATTTGTTTTCGCAAAAATCGTCGCTGACTGAAACTCGTTCAAATTTAAATTCATTAAACCAGAAATATGCGCCTGGCCACCAAAATCAGCACGAAGTCATTTCTTTCAGAGAAAGGGAACTTTTAAAGTCATAGTAAATCATGGCTCTAAAATTTTCCCCCCTTATGTTCATTTTTGATGCACAACACTTATTTCAAAACTAACTGTATAGTAACTAAATTTGAACTGTTAAACTAGAAAACAACAAACATTTGTTTATGGCAAGTTACATTTCGATGGTACACTTGATCTATTGGTTTGCAGAAATTATGGGTGCTACATACTCTCGTAATACTACGTGTCTAAGGAGCATATCAATAAATTATTTTTCGGTTCATAAACAACATAAAAATGTATAGATTACCTCTTGCAACTCAATGAGGTTGATAATAAAAAATATTATTCCAGGAGAAATATCACTTGGTTTCCATTTGCACGTTTTTGAGCCACAATTTTTATTTTTTTCTCTGCCTTGAAGCAAATACTTTCTGAAAAACATCAGTATCCTTTAAATTGTTATTGTGATATCTTTTTATTCTATCTTGGGCTAGCAACTGTGGAAATTCAAGCACCACAAAATGCTCTTTGCGGTACATAAAACACTATTCAACATAAAATTCTGAATCGTACTCTTTAAAGCTATAAACTCAACTCTTTCGGCAAGGCAAACATCTAAATAGTCACCTTAATTCTGAACTGGACGATCCTATAATAGGCAGCTAGCTGTATGTGCCCAGTGAGTAGTTACCGATGCACTCAAGTTTTCAACTCATTTACTTACCCGCATATGAAATAATTGCAATTTTAGTTTTCTGTGCACATAAATTGATCCTTGATTTGTTTAAACTTAAGAGAAACTAACAAAAATTGTGTAAATTTAACTAAAAAAGATATTCAGACGAAAGCAGTGTTTTCAAAGTAATTATTAGCTAACTAATAACGTTTTCTCTTGTATATTATTATTCAGTAGAGTCATCCGTCCAACATATGGTATTTATACTATAATGTTTTTAAGCCAAAAAAGGTAATAAAACCAGAAAATGTAAGAATGTGTGAGGGTTGATAACCAACCCCTTAGTATAAATGAGTTAATAAAAAAAGCAGATTTTTAAATTTATTTAACCCCTATTTTTCTGGGGTGGGCCAGACTGCACTCTGGGGAGGGCCTGGCCCCCCCGCTAGTTACGCCAATGATTTCTATACGTTAACGAAACCAGTGTAAGAAGGTGGACAAATTGGAGCAGTGACAATAGCCTATTTTGGTCCAAGTAATTAATTGGAGCAAAATCAGAGGGTAGCCTGCAAGGACGCCAAGGGCAGCGTACGCGCCAAATCCACACATGTTCCCGTTTCCGCCATCATCTGCCGAGCCGCTTAACTTTTTAAATCTCGGCAACGCCATCGTGAACGAGATAAGTGGACAATACCGTGGTTAGTGCCTATATTTAGGTACTAATATAGCGTAAAAGTAGATTGCTAATCCTTAATTAAGTAGATTAGTATAATATTAGCTAAATTAGGGAATTAGGCTCCATTTAGTTATATGTATGTGTATGCCATAATTGGTGCATTTTATAAATTTTTAAGCGTAAAGGCTTTGTATTTATTGCCGTCTCCGGTCACCCCATTGCAGTAACCTGAATCGCCCTGAGTGTGGTCTCAGATGCCGAAAGTGAGCTAGCAGCCGAGGTAATTAGTTATAAACAAAAGCTAAAGTAAATAATATAATCAGGTAGCTATCAAAAAGCACCGCTACAAGCGGGGGGGGGGGGACCTTGGGGAACACCGAGTTTCACGGTTCTCTCGCTTGACCTCGCACCATCATAAAATGTGTACTGTGATCTACCACTCAACCATGATTGAAACCAATTCAGAACATTGCCACCTACACCCACTCATTTCATACAATCCAGTAAAATTACCCGATCTAGTGTCTCAAAGGCCCTTTTTAAGTCGAGAAAAACTACTACGATCACTTTTCTGTCACGCATAACTTTCTCTCTCCAATCATTAATGACACAATTGATCGCAGTTTCGCATGAATGGGCTTCACGGAAGCCCTATTGCTCATTCACAATAACAGCATGTGCACTCAAAAATTCCTTAAGCTGTACTTTGGCACAGATTTCCAGAACCTTACCTGTGACCGGGACTTGGTTTATTGGCCTTTTATGCTCTGCCTGATCAGATCCTCTCTCCTTGTCAATCAGGATTACTTGGGTCACCTTCCAGCTAGATGGGAATTCACCCTGCCTAAAGGAATCATTCACCAACTCCACATAACACTGTCCGATCATACCGATTGAATAGAGTAAGACATCCACATTTACGTTGTTCACGCCTGCCTTGGTCTTGATCCGACCCAGGGCCTGCGTGATATCCTCGATCTCAGTTTGACGAAATTCAGTCCAAATCGGCTCATCGACCCTCATGCCAAAAGTGGTCCAATCAAATACACCAGATGGGAGCAAGAACGATCGATTGATTTTTATAACGCTATCGATAAAAAAATTGTTTAATTTCTCGGCTAGTTCGCTAGCATCCCTTACACGCACACCATCAACCACCACACCCATGCTACTTTTGCTACTATCCTTGTAAAATGATTTCAAGAAATGCTCAAGTAATTAATCTTCTGCGCCACAAATTGATCCTTACACTTTGCAATTGTCCTATTATAAATATTCCGCTTAGCCCTATAGGTGGCCCAATCCGCTCCAATTTGAGTTAAAGAAGCTTGACGATAGGCAATATCACGGCGAGTACGCTGCTTGTTCAACCCTGGCTGATGACATGGTGTTTCATGCTGGATGCTGAATCTTGCAACGCGTGGCTAATAGCGGCCGCTTTCTCTTTGAGCGGCATCAAGTTAAAACCATCCGGCGAGAAATTCTCACTAAGCTTTACGATGAAATTCTCTTGAGTTAAGTTAAGACGAGCGATTATCGATTTAGTCGTCAGTGTCTCATCCCTTCGCGAACGCAGTTTGTCTACAAACAATACTTTATGATCCGATATACGGGGTGATTCAACGACATGTACACAATAATGCGATGAGTTGGTCGCAAATAAATCGATAATCGTGCACGATGCTGTACCCTTGTGTAAGATTTGACTAAGTGCCTTAAATCAAAGTAGTTCAACAAACGTATCAAACGATTTCGATAAAAATCTCCGTGGCGGGATACATGCATATCAATATTAAAGTCAACAATTATGTTTAGCTGCCTGGTACTGGACTGTGAACAAACTATAAAATGAAGAAGGAAAAATCATTGTTAACAAAAACGAAATCAGTGAAACATGGAGAAAATATATAGAACAGCTATTTCACGATAATAGATCAAAAACTCCCCACATAAAATGCGAAACAGGACCAAAAATACTAGTAGAGGAAGTAAAAAGTGCAATAAAAAATCTGGTGTGATACACGCACACAACTTCCTTTTACAGTGATCTTATAATTGGGCAAAAATTTGATTTTAAATTTTCAAGCATTTGTCAAATATTTTCAAAAATTACAAATTCTACAAAAACTGTGCAAAACAGAGCGTTAGGTGAAGAGACAAATTTTCTCTAGAATTTTAAGCTGAATTCAAAAATGTAATAATATACCGGGTGTTCTATTTAAAATAGGAGTTAATAAAATATTTATAAAAAAAAAACAAAAGAAACCCATTTTAGAAGTATTCAACTGGAAAATCATCTATCTCACATCAATACACATTAAAAATGTAATAAAAATGAGAAGTTTTAAAAAATCGTTGGAGCCGTTTTTGAAAAAAAAAAACTAAAAAATCACAAGAGTAAACACCTACTTCCGGTTATGCGATTTTCTTCAAAAGCTCGCTGTCGCATCTACATAGTATACAAAACTTATATATGAAGTTTTAACCCCATACCTCTTTTCGTTTTTGAGATATTCTGTTCACAGACAGACAGACCAATGAAAAAAAATGTTTTTTTTTTTGGGTTCAGGCGACTCTGAAACGTGAAGATCTGTTGAAAACTCAATTTCGAATTTTTGGGATGAAACTAATACTTCCTTTATTGTAAAAGGAAGTAAAAATATGAAGGAAGCCAAAGCACCTGGCCGAGGCACGAGAGGCCCTATTCAGTCTACAGGTGTTGGTTCAACGTTGCAGGGATGTAACAACACGCAAGCAGAGTTTCTGAAGCTCCTAGATGAAGAGAATGTGAAATGGTTGACAGCTTTATTCAACCATATACAGTGTGTCTACTTAAGTCGGAATCACATGGAAAACTTTTTTATTATTAATTTTACGAAAAAAGTTATTCTTTATAAAAAGTTTTGCATGGTCCAAAACTTAAAATTCAATCATCAGATATCAATTTTTTTAAGCCGTATACGAGGAATGTCCAAAAATATTAATTCTGCTCAAGAGTAAAGTACCTTTATTTGTGACAATATCGAAAATTGTTATTAAGAAAAGTTGATTAAAATCGAAAACTACGTTCAAATATCCAATTACACCTATCTACGATGAAAATCAGTTTGGATTCAGGAACTCAGTCGGAACACGAGAGGCCCTATTCAGTCTACAGGTGTTGGTTCAACGTTGCAGGGATGTAAACTGCGATGTATATGCCTGCTTTATAGATTACCAAAAAGCCTTTGACAGAGTCAAACACCAAAGGATGATAGATATCTTAAGAAACATAGGACTAGACGGTAAAGATCTAAGAATCATTATAAACTTATACTGGAACCAAGCAGCATCAATGAAATTAAAAGAAGACAACAACGTCGAAAACATAAAAATACAGAGAGGCGTGAGACAGGGTTGTGTACTGTCTCCACTGCTATTCAACCTTTATTCAGAATACATTTTCAGAGAAGCAGTAGAAAACACAAATATAGGGATTCTCTTAAATGGAGAAAGATTAAATAACATCAGGTATGCAGACGACACAGTTATTTTTGCTGAAACGTTAGAGGACTTACAAGTACTACTAAACAGAGTAACAGAGTGTAGTCAGAGGCAGGGTATAGACATCAATATAAACAAAACGAAATTAATGATCATCAATAAAAATAATGTTCCTAGATGTCAACTCATGATAAACCATACACCTATCGAACGAGTGCAAAAATATACTTACCTCGGTACCATCATTAATGACCAGTGTGATAACTCACAGGAATTTGCATAGAAAAGGCTAGAGCCGTATTCAACAAAATGAGTACCATGTTCAAAAGCCACGATTTGACAATCAATTCAAAGATGAGATTTCTGAGATGCTACGTCTTCTCTATCCTTCTTTACGGTGTAGAGTCATGGACCTTGAGAAAAACAACAGAGAAAAAGCTGGAGGCATTTGAAATGTGGCTCTATCGCAGGATGTTGAGAGTGTCATGGGTGGAGACAGTAATGAATGACGAAATTGTACTTAATATCTAGCATTAACAAATGTTGATACAACCACAATTCAGCTTAAGATTTAAAAGAAAAAAAAAATAGAATAGAATAGAATAAATACACAAAATGCAATGAAAACACCAAGTAAATAGTGCTTTTGCTCGTTCCGCAATCCTTACCAAAGTTTATAAAATATATAAATTCAAAAGAAACAAAAAATTGGAAAAGTAAATCCTCATCCTTAAATAACAATAAGCTATGCAGTTTATATACAACCCAAAACTCAAATAGTGTAAGGTAACTTGAAATTAAATATGTAGCACAATTTTTAACCAATTGACGCCCTTTGTTAACCAAACATTTTTGCGCACTCTACATACATAAAACAAATAATGTAAAGGCAAAATAATTGTTTTAACAACAAACGTAAATAAAACATAAAATATATATGATAAATGTGCAAATATGCACGTGTACACGCCATGTATTAAGTGTGCCGGGCTCCGTTAATTGCGATCTTCGACAAATCTTCCATATTTTTGATGATATATCTAGTGCCATTCTCTAACACAAAAATAACTCCATCTCTTGTCCACACATACGCATTTACAAATTGTGCTCTAGTTTGCTTAAGTAAGTTTAATCGCATAATTGTAAGATCTTGTATACTAATCCTTGAACCTTTTAATTTGTGGCGACTGGATAACACCATCTGCTTCTCACGGTAATGGGTGAAACTAAGAATTATCGGACGGTGCTTTTTCGTTCCATTGTTGCTGGTGTTGCCAGATTCGATAGCCTTCTTGCCCGTGTGGTGACTACGTTGGATAGAACTAATTTCCAGATTTACATTTAATTTTTCACGAAATAAATTTAACGCTATTTCGTCGGTATTTTCTTCGGCCTCCTCAGGTACACCGAAAATTTAGACTCAGTAGCGCCGAGAATACTGTTCTTGGTCATCAATTTTTGAATAAAGCATACCAATCTGGCTTTTCGCAGCTTGCAGTTCTTGTTCGAGCTTATCTACGACAACATTGTATTTTTCCATCACTGAAGTTACAGCTGACTGGACAGTTTTGCTAATAAACTCCTGCATGCTTACCAAATATGTTAGATCTTTGAGCACGGTGGTTACCGTGCTATTAATTAAAGCTTGGATTTCTTCCTTTGAATCCCGCGTCAAAACCATCCTCAGACCGCCTCCAACCAATAATCTAGACGAACGCACTCAGGTATTTTTTTATCGCACACACATACAACCACACGGCGATCAGCACACACAAAGCACCGAAAAAACACTGCAGAAATGCCTTTTGATAATATATTTGCGGACAAACAACCACACACGTCTACTCCTCACGGCGGCTCATTTATTATTATTATATTAGTATTAAGCCCATGACTTGGCTCTGACTGCAGTGCAGGATAATTGACTGATTCAATAATCACAGAGTTGAGATATTTTAAATAACTGCAATGTTAAACAAAAGTAAAATAGTAAATGCATTGATAATGAGATCAGAGAACCAATAATTAGTAGAGAAAGGCCGTTTAAAAAACAGATTAAGGTGCTTTAATAAACCTTTGTCTCAAATCTTGTCGGAAGAATCTGAAGTGCATGTAACTTCGCTTAAATTAACATGCAATTCAACTACTATTAATTATGCTGCAAGCATTTTATATTTGCCATTCAATGAGGTTTTATTAAATCGTAGGGACAGGTACATTATGTTAGACATTAATAAGGTATTACAAATAGTTTCCTTTGAGTTAAATAATACCGTAAAGGGTTATGGGTCAGGACCTTTAGAAAATTTATATGATTTTTCCTGTCCCATCAGAAAAAGTTGGAATATATAAAACAAAACAATTCTCCAACGTAGTAACTCTTTGGAAATGTGCCACTATACAAAGAAAATGTTTCGTACTACCCCATTCGGATTATTTCATATTTTTTGATTATTTACATTGAAAGCATTAATTATATTTGATATTGTGTCTATAATTCAAATACTATTTGGATTCCAATATTTTTACATAATGTACATTCTCACTCAACATAATGGCACCAATGGAGTGGGATATTATTTACTGGGACGACAAAGAAGCTACTGATTGTGTACCATCGAGTTGGGCCAATTGTAACGTTTCGCTCTGGTTTTAAATGCATTTTAAATAATATATAATATTACGGCATTTAAAACGCCGCAACAATCGAATTTGCAACAATTGGGAAGCTTCAGCCCGCGCTCGAGTCGCCAGTTCCTCGCTGTGCGCGAACGAAGCGTACGTGCACGCTGATGCGAGAGGAGGGAACGCGATAACATATAAAACCGAATCGTGCCGCAAACTCCGGGAGATTATCATCCCGGCAGCACAAACTTCGCTTCTTTAGGCCTGACCCGCTTCCCGCCGACTCTGGCTGGCGGAGGCCCCGCTATTCGCCGGTCCGATACCAGAAATCATTCCCTACTGCCAACCATCACCATACATCTTAGGGAGTTCCAGCGGTTGCCAAACGGTTGGGAACTACGACCGCCTTGCCATTTGGGTGGCCTGACCGAATTCAGAATCCAATTAATATTTTATTTTGTATTTACAATTACAAGTGATATTTATTTTTACAAGTAAAATCTTATTATGTAAATAGTAGCGAATAAATGTATTTCCTGTTGAGTTGTTCTTTAAATTACTCAAAGTATAAGTAAACCGGACCCTGACCTTAATCAGGAGCTACCAGTCATAAGGGCATAATATATAATTAGTGCTACAGGTGACTTTACAAAATTAAATATAAACCAGAAATCTTCGTAAAGCCCTAGCTAGCATTAGACAATGATTCAAAAATCCAATACCAATTTCCAGTCGGTCCTAGAATGGGCGAAACAAAAAAAGAGCGATCATATACAATTGCTGCGTTTTGACAGAAGGGCAATATGTTTAGTACGACGCTAGATGTAAAAAAGGAAACATTGACAGTGTAGACAAAGCAAGATCGTTATGCAAGATGGCGACCGATACTTCCAATTTAGAATCGGCCGACAATGAAACTATTGAAATACTGATTATTCAAGGCAATATAGTTTACTTTTTAATATTTCGTATCTTATAAAAAGTGATTTTTGGGAAAGTGCTTACGCTACTGCAGATATGAAATTGCACATAAAAAGGTTATTATTTAGAAAAAATATATCTTTCGGTTATCCCGGAAGTTGATAATAATTCTTGTAGCGTAAATAGGCTTCTAGAAACCTTTAACAAACAACCGCCATGCCAATCAAACCTAATCATTAATACATTTTCTAGCACTAAGGGACATTGCAAGCGATTCTGCTTCAACATCATCCCAGAGTTCAATACGTACCGAAAATTATTTAGCTTTATGTAAGATATACTATAAGTCCATAAAGTCTTGCACAAATTCATTTAAAATTCAGATAATTCATTATTGGAAAAACGCTCGAACATGTCAATTAGTATTTTTAGTTGCGCATTTTTTAAAGTAAAAAGTTAGTATACAGGGTGTCCCAGGTAAGAGATATGACATCATGTAGGTTTTTTTAAATGGATATATATATATATATAACAACAGATCAATAAAAAACCAATTAGGGCAGGATGTGATATGTGTTATACGTTTGGCATTACTGAAGTGTATTGTCGGTCTATGTCATATTCGAGATTAGTAGGTTAGGTTTTGTTTGTTGTTTGACACAGACTGACGTAAAACTTAACCTGCAAATCTCGAATTTGACATAGAGTGACAATGCACTTCAGTACTGCCAAACGTATAACACATAGCACAGCCTGCCCTAATTGGTTTTTTTGTTGATCTCTCTGTATATGTGTCCTCAAGCTCCCGGGTTGGAGCATAGGGCCTTTACAAATGCTCGCCATCTTGTTCTGTTTTGCGCTATTAGTTTGACTTCCAGCCACGCTCTTCCTGTTGTTTTTATTTCTTCTAATATTGTCCTTCGCCATGTTGATTTAAGCCTTCCTCTCTTTCTGCTGCCTTGGGGATTCCACTCTAATGCTGTTCTCGCGATGTTGTCAGGGTCCCTTCGTAGCGTATGCCCAATCCAGTTCCATTTTCTTAATCTGATCTCATATCTTAGTTGTGTTTGTTTAGAGCGCCTCCATACTTCCTCATTTGTCACACGGTCTGACCATTTGATTTTTAATATTTTACGAAGGCATCTATTGACAAATACCTGTAATCTAGAGTCTGTGGTTATAGAAGTTTTCCACGTTTCGCAACCGTACAGTAAGACGGATTTTACGTTGGCATTAAACACTCTTGTTTTATTGTTTAATGGTTAGATGCGGGCTATTCCATATTTCTTTTAACATGGAGAAGGCTGCTCTGGCTTTCCCAATGCGACTTTCTACGTCTTCTTCAGTGCCCCCTGTGCAAGTTATAATGCACCCTAGGTAACTAAACTGTTGAACATCCTCTATTAGTGTGTTTTGTATGTTGAACCTATGTTGGTTGTTATTGTTGATTCTTAAGGATTTTGTTTTGGATATGTTTATGTGTAAGCCTACTTTTTGAGCTTGTTCGGTCAGTCGGTCTAATCGTGATTGCATATCGTTAAAGGTGTGCGCCATTAGACATACGTCGTCTGCGTAGTCCAAGTCCAGTAGTTGCTGTTGCAATCCCCATGTTATTCCTCTTTGCTGGTGGTTTGTGTTGTTCATGATCCAGTCCAGTGTTATATTAAAAAGTATTGGAGACAGGGGGCATCCTTGTTTGACGCCCTTCAGGACCAGGAAGTTTTTTGTGGTTTTTCCTCTGTGAAGTACGTTACATTGTGCATCTTTATATAGTGCTTTTATTAGGTTTATTATTTTGGGTGGGATTCCGGTTAATTCTAATATGGCCCAGAGTGATTTATGGTCCAGTGAGTCAAATGCGCGTTTAAAGTCGACGAATACAATGTACAGTGGGGTTCTCCATTCTATGCATTGCTCAATGATTATTCTCATGGTGTTAATGTGATCGATACAGGATCTGTTTGGCCTAAAGCCTGCCTGTTCTTTTCTAAGTTTCATTTCGACATGTTCAGTAATTCTTGCGTTCAGTGTCTGAGCTATTACTTTATTGATCATGTAGAACAGTGTGATGCCTCTCCAGTTACTGCACTTCGATAGGTCCCCTTTCTTTGGAAGTTTAATTATTGTGCCTTCCTTCCATTCTGCAGAAATCGATTCTTCTTCTCAGATGTGCTTTAATATCGGTTGCATTACTTCTGCGGTGTGTAGCGGGTCTACTTTCAGGAATTCCGCCGGTATCTTGTCTGGGCCTGTTGCTTTGCCATCACGCAGTTTTGATATTGCTGTTATAATTTCTTGTTTGTTTGGGGGATTTACGTTAATTCTCATAATAGGCTGTGCTATTCCGTCTGGGAGTGCCTCTTCCTCAGTCGGTTCACCCAACAGACTAGAAAAGTGTTCTTCCCATATTCTCATTTGTTCTTTTTCTGAGGTGATTGTGTTTCCCCGGTCATCTTTCATTAGTTTGTTGGTGTTCTGTGGTCTGTTAGCTAGTTTCTTTGTTATTCTGTACACTTCTCTTAGATTCTTCTTTTGCATTGCTTGCTGCGCCTGCTCTGTTAACCTGTCTACCCATCTTCTTTTATCCCTTCTTGCTGTTCGCTTTACTCGTTTATCAATTCCATACAGCTGTTGGGCTATTTGTCGTTTGGTTTCATTTCCGGTAGATGCATTTAGCCTGTTCTTCATGTCTCTTCTTTCCTTATGAGTGCCCATGTTTCCTTTTCTCTCTTCTCCTTTCCCAGCAGTTGATCCCCTACGTCATGCAGTTTCTTTTTGTATTCTATCCATCTTTCTGTATTGCTTTCGTCTTCATTCCTTTGATATGTTTGTTCCTCTTTTTCCCTGATTGCTTTTCTGAATTCCCGAAATATAAAAGGATTTTTTAGCTTTTGTAAATTATATTCGTCTATAGTTGTCTTTACATATTCTAGTTTTATTGTAACGCCCGCCTTTATTAGGAATATTTTAATTGGCCTTATTGCCTCGAATATGCTCTAAGTCGGAGAATATGTCCAAATAGCTCGAATAAGGCATAGATCAATAAATAACACAGGATAAATATTGAAAATGTTACGAACACGGAATAGAGATTCAAATGCTGTTCATCGATTTCAGACAGGCTTTCGACAAAGTGCACAGAAGAGAACTACTACAGAAAATAAAAAGCACAAACCTTCCATCGAAATTGATAAACCTTATTAATATGACGCTAACAAGCACAAAAGCCATAGTGAAACTAGCAGAAGGCGTGACGGAGGAATTCACAACTAACTCGGGAGTACGACAGGGAGTTGCCCTCTCGGCAACACTATTTAATTACGCAATAGAAAAAGTAATAAAGGAAACAGAACAAGAAGGGACAATAACAAACAAAGAAGTTCAGATATTAGCGTACGCCGATGACGTACTGATCATAGCAAGAACATATAGAGGTATAACGGAAACGTTCAGAAAAATACAAATAGCAGCAAAAAATATTGGCTTGGAAATAAATCAAAATAAAACAAAGTTCATGAAGTTACAGAGGAACGAAAGAACAGTCCAAGATATAACGATAGACAACTATACATTTGAAGAAGTAAAGAGTTTCAAATACTTGGGCATACAAATTAACTACAAAAATGAAAGTGAGCATGACATAAAAGAAAGATTAATACTAGGGAACAGAGCATACTACAGCAACAAAAAAATACTTCAAGACAAAGGCATTAGCAAGACAGCGAAGCTACAGCTGTACAAATCAATAATAAGGCCGGTAGTCACGTATGCCGCGGAAGTGTTATGTCTCACAAAAAGGGAGGAGGAGCAATTGCGTGTCTTCGAAAGAAAAATACTGAGGAAGATATTGGGCCCTAAAAGAACTGATGACGGCGAGTTACGGCCCAAGATGAACCACGAACTTTATGAAGAAGTGGGTGGCGAAGACATCGTAAAATTTATCAAAGCGCAACGCATCAGATGGTTGGGTCATGTAACGAGAAGTGACAACAGTAAAACAACTAAGCAGATGTTGGAATGGAAGCCCGACGGAGATAGACCACGAGGAAGACCAAGAACGAGGTGGTACGATGAGGTAAGAAGAGATTTACAAGAGATGCAGATTCAGAACTGGAAAAGAAAAGCAGAAGACAGAACCGAATGGAAAAGAATTGTGAAAATGGCAAAAACACATAGCAAACTATAAAAAGAGGAGAACGTATACAAGGAAAAAGAGGACTAATCCACCTCAAAAAAAGGATTTAAAAGCTTCGGAAAGAAGCGGCGATATTCCGCAAGGAACGAAACGCCTATATATATATAAATATTGAAAATAAGATTTACTGTTTTTAACTATTTACATTGAAAATAGAAATAATATTGCACACTGCGGGTTACGGTATACAGGGTAGTTGCGCCAACAGGGGGTTGCTCGGGCTCGCCAGCAGCGCCGCAACCCAAATTGTCCAGGTGAAGGGCAGGCGCGTCGAATACGCCGAAGCACGCGTCGTTGTCCCCGGAGATGTCGCGGAGTCGGCTGTGCGCGCAGCGGCCTCTTATCGGTCGGAGGAGGTCGTTGGTCGAATGCCCCAGTCGTGATAAGCTATTGTTTGTTTACAACAAACGCTGCGAACACTTTGGATTATTAATTGTGCTTTAAGGGGGTACCTGACGACAAAAGGAGCTGTAGAAGTTCACGTCCGATGCGCCGAAATAGACCGGGGCCACCGGGCGATTTGGCGGCGTCCGTAGCTCGGAAATGTGCCGTGGTCGGACTCCCAAAGATTTCAATGTTCGGGCAAATATGCGGCTCCGCCCGGATCGCAGCAGCGCGGAGATTTATTTCAGGAAGCCTCTGGGATAGCTCCAGAGTGTTAGTGGCGATGTCTGCAGGTAGGTCTCTTATCACATGATCTTCAACCTGGTGGTGATGGGATGTTGACGGCTTCTTAGTGCTTTAAAATTCAGGAAAATTAATACGTTCGAAATACGGCCTTCGAGGACGCAAAAGATATGCGTGCTCAATTCTCGGACGGCGGACGGATCAGATAAGGATCTCTAGGTTATCGGGGTGTTCTTGCAGGCAGACAGTGACTATACCAAACCCGCAAGAACTTTTATTTAGGCGATTTCTCCCTTGCTAAGACAGTAACCATACCAAAGCAAACAAGTAATCGCTCCGGGTAGATTAGGAGAGGTTTAGGAGAGGACTCGGGACAGAATCCGTTCTAGGAGCTGCCATGTGCTCCTTTTTATATGTTCAGCGGTTCCCGGTCGGCGCTCGCGCTCCCCACTCTGGCGGCGGGGGAAAACACTCCTGCGTACAATTCTGGCCGTCCGCGCATCGGCTACTGGTCCGCGCTATCGCTTCTTGGCGCGGCATCGAGATGTAGTGATGGGCATAACCGGACAATTTTCATAACCGTATTATTTGCATTCGAATCATATTAATAACCGATTGATTATTTGAATAATGATTCGAATCAATTTTGGATCTCGATTCGTTTCGATTAAGTCAGCCGGTTTGCCTGTTGGCGGTTCACCGTCATCTGCATCGGCATCGTAACTTGCAGATAGCAGAGGAATTCAGTTAATCGTTAATTATAATAAATGTATAAATGATTTTTATTTCATTTCTAAGGAGTTTAAACCATTGAGAATAGATATATCAATACTAATCATAAAGAAATTATAAATATGCGAATACAAAGTATCTATTGAATCTATTTTTAGTTCATAAAATTCTCTAGTATTTAGCCTTCCGCGGTTCTAAGGACGCATACTTAAAATTTGCAACATCGAAATCCACTTCTTGTCCCGATTGCTCCGTTATTAAAAATTAAATATAAATCTTTTACGATATTGGAAAATCTTATTTCGCTTTCTGTTTATCCCTTATTAGGCATAATCAACCGCGTTTCGAAGCAAAAATTTAGGCCGTTATAAACACAGCTTCGGCAAATCTGACTCAGCAGAACGTTATCTTTAATAGGAACGGCCCCATAAATTTAACTTGTCGACTGGGAGTATCAAATGTCTTAATAACATCAACAAGCAGCGGCGAGCCTCACTCGGGTCAATCAAGTACAAACGTAGAAAAGGTTATATGAGTTATGATTATGAATGCCGTATTATTTACAGAATTTCGATCACTCGCAGGTCGCTGAGACGCGGCACGAAGTACGTATCAGGTTGAGGTTATTTTTGATTCGATTACTTGGAACGAAAACCGAGTTACACAGGTTATTTCAATAACCGGATAACCGGTTATTTCAATAACAGGATAACCGGTTATTTTTAATTCGAATAAGCCCATCACTATCGAGATGCAAACGTTTGATAAGGCGGCGATTTAAATTCCAAATACGTTTCAAGTATCTTTAGAATTTATATCCATAAGCGAAACGTTACATTATTGCTCGAAGTTTTATCTGTATTTCACCGACAACCAAGTGGTGATCGCTTGCCATGTCTGCCCCTCTTTTGTTGCGTACATCATTAAGGGATTGTCTCCATTTCTTACTTATGGTAATGTGGTCTATTTGATTGTTTGTTTTCTGATCAGGAGATACCCATGTTATTTTAGTCTTGTGGGGAAATAGCGATCCATCTATGCATAAATCGTTGTTTAGGCAAAATTCTGTGAAAAGTTCTCCGTTTTCATTTCGGTTTCCTATGGCATGTGTGCCCATAATTCGTTCTAGCCCCATGGTATCCTCGCCTATTTTTGGCATTTAGATCCCCCATGACTGTCAGGATGTCCCCTTTGCGTTGGTTATTCACAGTAGTCCAGTTCGCTGTAAAAACTTTCTTTTACTTGTACATTGTATGATAGTGAGGTTTCTGGCTTTTGTAAAGAATCTAGCTTGAATGATTCTGTCGTTAATGGGCTTCCATTCTATCAAACTTCTTTTTGCTTCTTTTGTTAGAATACCTACTCCGCTTGTTCTATCTGTGTCTTCTGGTGCGCCTGAGTAGATGAATGTTTTGCCATCGTCGGTAGTGATCTCACTTTGTTCCGGCCATCTCACTTCGCTGAGGCCTAGTACCTCGATCTTGTATCTGTCCATCTCTTTGGAAACTTGGGTAAGCCTGGTGGTTTCTAGTAATGTTCTTATGTTCCATGTTCCGAGTCGTGTCCGTGTCTTTAAGCCAAAGGTCGTCTTCGGTTTATCAGTCCGGCTGCTATCTGTTGAGGTTTCAAGAATCGGTTGATTTAAGGCTGGCGGGTGATTAGCCCACTGCCCGTTTTTTCGATACCCACCGAAAATTATTTAGCTTTATGTAAGATATACTATGAGTCCATAAAGTCTTGCACAAATTCATTTAAAATTCAGATATTTCATTATCGGAAAAACGCTCGAACATGTCAGTTAGTATTTTTAGTTGCGCATTTTTTAAAGTAAAAAGTTAGTATACAGGGTGTCCCAGGTAAGAGATATGACGTCATGTAGGTTTTTTTTAAATGGAACACCCTCTATATTGTACCATTTTCGAATTCTACGTTGAAAACTGAACACTTTTTGTATAATCAACTATATCTCTAAATTCAGCGGTTTTCGAAATATATTTTCTGTAAATCTGACATAATACAAAACACATTTTAGCCTCCAGTGTTGTCAACTTGGAATATGGAGTACAGGAATTAAATAAAAAGATTGATAAAATTGAACTTATATTAAAGTTTTTAATAGAGCAAGGTGTAGATGGAATCAGCAGGCAGTTGCAAATAAATAAAATAAGCAATCTAAATAATAAACTTCCAATCACAACGGAAGATGAAGTTGAAGATTTAGAGAAATCTTTGGAAGAAGCAGAGTAAAATAAAACATTGGTAAGTTGTAATTTTGATGTCTGAAATTGTAATCATATTATTTTTAACGAGTGGTGAAACTGTTCACATGAACATCTACATTATGAAAAAACGTCTATCCCCAGAAGTAACAACGTTGTATTCGGGCCTTGGAAAAAAAACTGCCGTTTTGCACCTTAAAAATTTACGTTATTGTTTTCAATGTATTTTGAAATCTAAGATGTATAGTGTGTTAATTTTGTTATAGCTGCCGTGCGACGCCGTTTCCCAGAGGTGCCGGATACAGATATAAGCAAATCTGTATCCCTCTTTTTGGCAATGGCTAAAGACCGCCTAAAAAATTATATGTTTTGTGAATGTATCCTTACTATAAAGGGTGTAAACGGAGATGTCCTACCTAGGGAAACGCCATTGCTAAATTCCACGAGCAATCAAGGAGTGCCGCAGATGGTTGGCACTCTGCAGCGATGGATTTATCGCGTCTGCCTTTTTGCGTTCATAATACACATTTATTTACATCGTTCTGCTAAAGTTATTTATCGACATACATTGCTCAATTTTGGCTATATATTGTAATTCATAATTCGTTTTCGCTTACAGTGCAGTTTTAATCTCACTTTTATCCAAAATTAACGCACTGTAACTAATTTAGGAAAGCGTCATATGCGTCATCCAGCACTAATTAGGCAGTTGTGGAATCTCGAAATATTACGCTATCCTAAAACAGCTAGAGTTCGTTAATTTTGGCTATAAGCAAAATAAAACTGTCCTGTAAGCGAAAATTAATCTTGAATTATAGTATAGCCAAAATTGAGTAAACTAGGTTCATAAATAACTTGGGCGGAACGATGTAAATGAATGTGTGTTATGAGCGCAAAAAGGCAGACGCGATAAATCCATCGCTGCGGAGTTCCAGCCATCCAAGGCATTCCTTGATCACTCGCGAAGTTAAGCATTTCCCTATGTACGACATCTCCATTTATTCCCTGCATAAATAATACTATTTCTGAAATAATTTCATATGTACACTTCTGTGCAATAAAATTAAGCACACACGGCTTTGTTGTATTTATTAATAGCGGCTTTTTTTGGAAAGTTCTTAGTTTTGGTCTTTTAATAAAGGTGTTATTTTCAAGTTCTGGTGTTTTACCATTTATTGAAACTGCTACTAGGCAATTAAAATAGACCCGAATTATACAAACTAGAATATTGTGAAAAATAGTTATAACACTTGTACTTAATTTTATTGCACAGAAGTGTACATATTGATATGATACGTGTGATGCTTGTATCTCTATCTGCTATATAATATTTAGCATGTAATTAATTTTTCTTAAACCTTGTCCTTTTTATTTGCAAATACTGCTTCAGCTAACTATAATTACTTTTTATAATCGAGAGCTCTTATTTTCAGGGTAGGTTCATAAAAATCTAGTTCTCTTAATTTGCGTAATAAAATTATATTTTCAAAATTTGTTTTACTTGCAATGACATTAAACGTCAAATCCAACTTTAAACTTTACCAAACCAGGTATTGACAATTGCATTTTCACAATTACACACTGTTACCGTCAATTTTCGCCTTACTGTATTTTCGAGATTTTGGTTACCAATAATTTCCGATTTATTGTATGTTCGATGCTTTTCGAATTGCGTTTGGGCACTGCACATTCTTGATACGCAGCCTTGGCTCATTGTTGAGTGCTCGCGATGCGAAATTGGGTCATCTTGTTCCGGCATTCGATCGAATAAGGTCGCGGAAGTTTTGGCGCTGGTTGACGTCGCCATTCTGGAGAAGGTGCTTATGGTTGTCTAGGCACTTCTCACCCTTCAGTTAGGGGATTTGTACGCGTCTCGACATTTCTCCGTATGTGAATTTGGAGATTCTGCTAGGTGCAGACCTTTTTTTGACGTCAAAATTTCCGAGCGAATCATTTGGGGAAACTTATTGTAAGTAGGACCGTTTTCAGCCCCTTTTCGAGTACCCGCTAACGTTTATTTCTTAATAATGTAGTCCCCACCTCGTGCTGGGCCCCAAGTACGCTCATACATCTCGGACTTGGCCCCAAATAGGCGAATACCACGACTTGAACATCACGTTCTGGACCCCAGTTATATCTCGATTACCTCGTGATGGGACTCCTTTAAGACTTGGAAATCCCCCCTTGTGGCCACTGCGTTCTTCGATAACGTATCTCGACGCGCTTACCTGGCGAACTGCTCGTCCCCAGAAGCCCGTTCCTGCAATGCTGTTCGCGCGAAGATAACTTCAAATCAGCCTAAGGTAACCTCACTGCCCTATTAATTTGTGCTTCTGTTGTACGGCTCAATCGACGAAGGACTGCCTAAAGTATTTTGGCTTTTAAAGTAAGATTAGCGCGATAAACTGGCGCGAGATATGTAGATAATGGTCTGGACGCAACACTTGATGGCGTATTTTTTTTTAATGTGTAAAGTAAGAGGCTTCCCCTCGCCGCAGTTCTACTTTTGCTGCGGATTGTGATATTTATTTATTTATTATATGTACAACAGTATAGAAATTCCTGAGGCAGACGCCCGCTGTAATTTTACTATTTTACATTAACGTCACTATCCGGGAGCCGCAGGAATTTCCGTTAATTTTATAATCTGGTGTTTTAATTTGGCCACCCTATTTTTGTGAACAAGGATCCTTGGGGCAGTTACAATGCATATGCAGGCCTGAAACTTTTTACCTATGTGTATCTTTTTATGTGTGTGCCCAACCTTATGAGTGAATAAAACGAACTTGTCATATTTAATTACACTTGATTGTTTGACTCCGGTTTTGCGCATTTCTAGTAATTTCTCAGTGTTCCGATTTAGCTGGAGCGAAATCTAACAATCATAAATCGGTGGCGCCAATCTTTCCATCTTTAGAACTCACGCCGTCTTCGACTGCAGTTGGCAGGCGACCCCCCTGATTTGCGATTGATAGTGACTCGCCTGGGCAGTGCCCGAGTGAGACAATTTGGTGTTTTGATTGCAACTTGGGATCGTAATCAATTAAAGTAAGTATCATTTCTCCAGCCCCCCTTTGTTTGTGCTTAAAGTTGATAACAACACATCTTAATCAATTCAAATCAATTTAATTATCATTTCGTATTATCTTGTTTCACTAATTGATCTATACTTAAAATGTTTCAATATCAATTGCTAAAACAAACCTTGTCACTTATTAAGCCTATCCTGCTCCAAATCCAAACACCAGTGCCTCCTGCCTCGACTGATCCCAGTGTCACCCTGCTTGACACCTACTGCTCAATCCTGTCAACCAATTCACGATCCTGCTGACTCCAGTTGCAATCCCTTTATCCAATGTGAACTCCTAATCCAACCACTCCTGGTAAGTTTTCAAGTTATAACAGCAACAGCTCTTATCTGATTTATTCCTTAGGTAATCTTCGGTACACCGCAGTCCTCTCTGAACTCGACACAACCAGCCAAAATCAACAGCTAAGATGATCTCTGTCCTCCAAAACTGGTCCCTCCTATTGACTGCTTTTATCCAAACTCTGCTTCCCTGCTGTCCGGCTACCGTATCCTTCCTAAGTTCCAATACTGGTCAAACTCAAGCCCCTCAATTGTTCCAATCAACTCCTGGTACGTTTTAATAGTTTAATTATCCAAATCTAATCTTGTTTATTTCATAGATGACACTCTGCGCTCCAACCAAATGACAGATCTCTTGTTCCAATATAACCACCAATGTCAATTATAATAATGATGTATTTAAATGTTACATTCACCAATAAATCCAATTCAATAGTACTTCAATATCTTCCTTATAATTCACAGTTTAAATAATCTCTCCAGTTGATTACCCAGTATTTTCAATACAGTAGAACTCGGTTATAACGAATTCCACGGGACCGCTATATTTGTTCGTAATAACCGTTATTTGCTATACCCAAGAAGGCCATAATTTGAGCAAATTTCCAACTTCCGTATAATTTCTACTTTTTCGGAAACCGATAACATTTTCCGTTTGACTCCCGACATTTTTCCACAATTAGAAAATGCGTAGGTGCATACGGAATGTCAGTAAAGGAACGACCAAGACCACTTGAAGCTTTTGCAACTCTTTTTGTTGCGTTATAGGCCAACGTCTTATAGCTATTGTATTTTTAATCCTGTAATGGGTTTTGTTAAGACGTGGCTATGACGCAACACTTTCGTTTTGCAGAATGCGATAACAGAACTGAGCGATAACATCGGGCGAAACCCATTATCGCTTTTCGAAGAACTGGATCCTGCAGGTAGCTCCTGGGTTCTAAGAAAAACGGAGTTGCTTACAATGCCCACTATCTCGCGCTATTGTACAAAATGCTAGAGAGATCTAAAGAAAGTGGCCTACTGCGAAATTTAACTGACCACTATTTTCAATGTTGCCACAACAAAATACCTAATACCTTTCAGTTACATTTTATTAGGAGATGAAAAGGATCAGTTCTGAGAATGTATTCTTAAATTTTGGTTCGTTATTCCCGTGAAACGAATTCGTAATAAACATGAAATACATGCATTAAATCAAATGTAATTCAAATATACCTTCAAAATTATTCGTTATAAACGTGAATTCGCTGTAACCGTGATCGTTAAAAGCGAGTTCTACTGTATTAATATTTCATTTTATTATAACCACCTCGTAGATTTTAGTATAGCCTTGCCATTTCTATTTTTACCAAATAATTATACAAATTAGGCAGCAATTTCTGTTTTTTTTTTGTTATAAATCACACATCGCAAAATTACAGATACATTTTTCGTTGAGTTTCTTTATGTAACTACTGTTTTAAACAAATTTTGATTTCCACTAGCTACAATTATTATTACACTCTATCTCTCTCCTTTACAGGATTATTATTAAACAAATACAATCATCAATCGTAACCTTGGCTTGTTCTTTTATACCTTGACTGCAATCAACACCCTTACATATTCAATTAATGCCTTACGAACTTCTTACCTCTCTTATGTTTCAATTGATTTATCAACCTTAACATCTTTTCAAGATTTAATTAAACTGATTCTCCAAATTTATTCATTTTTTAAAATATTTCATTAATGTAATCAATTAATCTTTCCTCATGTATCATAACAATATATATGGTAACATTATAATTATTATATAGTTGGTTGAATATTAAAATTTGTATTTTTAACATCTCCCCCATGATTATATTCAGAAAAATATTGCATCCCTGTATATTGAATCAAAATTTATTCAATATTTGTAAATTATAAATGAACTATACAGGGTGAACCAAATTAAGGGCATACGAATTAAGCATCCACTTCTCGAGTTAGTTCTAATCAATTACACAATATATTTCGTACCAATCGACATAAATTCAATTTCAAAATACTCCTATACATTTTTTTATGGCATGAAAATAACGGAGATATTTAAAAAAATAACTGTTTTAAACCCTTTAAAATCAAGTAACTGTAGAACAGAACAAAAAATGACAATAATGTAGTCTGGAGTCCAAATCATCCAAAATTTATCCAAAAATCATAGTAAGTTGTTTACATTATTGTTATTCTCTAATAAATTATTGTTTCTCTCCATGGATACTTGACTTTAAAAGGTTTAAAGCCGTCATTTTTAAAGAACTCAGTTATTTTCAATTTTATCAAAAAAGTTATAGGGGCATTTTTGTTGACAAATTAATTGTACATCGATTGGTGGAAAACATACAGGTTGCAGATTTTTGAACATAACTTGATAACTGAATGCTCGATTGTTTTTTCTGGTTTTACTATCGTAATCAGAGGAAATAAATTACTAGTTTGCTAATTTAACCGACTTCGTAGCTCCAATAATAACTGGTGCCCTCTTAATTTGGCTTACCCTGTATATGTAGCCAACATAAGTACAGTATTTATTGTTAAGAAGAATCTATATCTCGAAAAGACCAAAGAACCAACATTGGCTATTAATAAAGAATAAATATGAATTACCAATGTAGAATAAATATTGGCCAAGAATGTAGAATCAGCGTTCGTCACCAATATAGGATAAATATTGGTCACTAATGTGGAATAAATATTGATCACCAATGTTGATTAAATATTTGTCACCAACGTAAAACAGATATTGGCCACTAATATGGAATAGATATTGATCACCAATGTTGAATAAATATTTGCCAGTAATATAGCAATCTATTGGCCACCAATGACGTATAAATATTTGTCAGTAATGTAGAATAGATATTGATCGCCAATGTAGGATAAATATAAATACCACATATAAAAGCGTTTCATTCCATTGTTGTCCAATGAGGCTGTGCTGCTAGGGTACTATATTCGTCATCTATATAGGATAAATATTGATCACCAATTTAATATACATATTGGGGTCCAATATAAATACCATATATAAAAGCGTTTCATTCCAATGCTTTGGCAGCCAACATGTTTCCAATCAGGCTGTGCTGCTAGGGTTTGTGCATAAACGCATACAATTTATTTAACACAAATGGTTTGTTGGCTGCAATTTTAACAGAGGGTAAGTTTATTAAGTCAAAGCATAAGATGGTGAAAAATATAATGGTTAGAAAAAGATTATTTCTATATTAAAATAAGACAAACATGAATCTTAAAACATTTTTAAATGTTGAAATTGTAGTTGCATCGTCATATTTACAACATAATCAATTTCAACAACTTTATTTCCAAGGGATTCTTTTGGGGCGGATTCAAAGTTTAGAGGATAGTTCATAATTCTGTAATTTCAAAAGAAATGCCACACATTACAGTAATTGATACCTGATTCAACTTACTCACATTCGTCTGATTCTATAATTCCACTAGTTTCAGCTTTATTGCAGAACTGTGCCTCATATACTCTTGAACACCACTGTGGATTTCTAAATATAAGAATATTTAGGTATAAAGATTGTATGCATATGCCAACTTCAAAAAAATTCAAATGTTTGTGGTTACTGAATGCCCTATATACAGGGTGTTCTACGAGCTCTATGACAAACTTTGGTAGATTATAGCTGGGTTAATTCCAAATATTTTTTCTTAAATAAACGTGCCGATTTGATTTTGTTTAGAAGTTACGTGGTGTTTAGCTGGGCTCCATAGCTCAGTAGTAAGCATTCTGGCTACTGATCTAAGCCTCTACAGAATGCAATCATTCGGAAGTGATGTAAAGCTGTGGGTCCCATGTTACTATGATGTGTAGCATGTAAAAGATTCCTTGCTAAGGTTGGAACTCCTTAGTCTCGGCAAAATTCTAAGTAGGACTAAGGTACCTGGTATTCCGCATGCCTAGACCTTGTCCACGGGGTTGGCAAAAAGGGCCTATGAAGGCCTACTTGCTAGACATGAGTCTCCCCGAAAATACTACTACTACTACTACATGGTGTTTAATGTTTAAACCTTTATTAACAATTAACAATAAAAATTTATAATAAACAAAAATAACAAATGTTAAGACTATAAAAATTGTTCGAAATGGTAACCCTCGGCTCGTTCGATGTCTATTTGGATACCTTCGTCGGTATTCTCGAGCTGCTTGTCTGGCGTTCCCATTGGAATAGGTACCCATATGCAAACACAATCTGCATACTTCTTAGTTGTGAATAAATGCATTTTTTATTTAACACTTTCACACTAAGTGTCAAATGAATAATCAAAATGACACAAATAATAATTATTGTTATATCAACTGTCATTTTTACTTCCTTTTACAATAAAGGAAGTATTGGATTCACCCCAAAAATTCGAAATTGAGTTTTCAACAGATCTTCACGTTTTAGAGTCCTCTGAACCCAAAAAACATATTTTTTTCATTGGTCTGTCTGTGTGTGTGTCTGTCTGTAAACAGAATATCTCAAAAACGAAAAGAGGTATGGCATTGAAACTTCATATACAGGGTGATTTATGACATGTGTGCCAAACGGTAACCAGTGATAGGGGAGGCCATTTTGAGTGAAAAATTTTATAAAAACATGTCCGATATGATTTTGTTACTGAGCTGTAGCGATTTTAAAATTTTCTTTAATCGACTATTATTATAGCAATTATCACGTTACCTATGAAACAAACTACGAGTAATAACAAAGGTAAATAAATATTTTGACAGATACAAGTGTTAGGTGTTTGTGTATTAGGTACAATGGAAGATTTTAGTGCTATAGAGTATGCAGATATGGTATATGTGTATGGTTTTTGTAATGGAAACAGTCGAGGGGCGTGTATTGAATATCAGCGCAGATTTCCTAACAGAAGAGTTCCTTCGCGGGTTGTATTTAGTCGAACATTTCGAAGACTCCGGAAAACCGTGTCAACTAATCGGAATAGTAGAGTTGCACCCCAAGAAATAAATATTCAAAATCAAGAAAATGTAGTTGAAATGGTGCTTGATAATCCCAGAGTCAGTACTCGGCGCATTGCAGTCCACTTGGGACTATCACAAAATGTTGTATGGCGCACATTACACAATGAGGTTCTTCATCCATATCATTTTCAACGTGTGCAAGCTTTACATCCTGGAGATGCAGAAAGAAGAGTTAGATTTTGCCAGTGGATATTAGGCCAAGTAGAAAATGATCCTGATTTTGTGTACAATATTCTGTGGACAGATGAGGCGACATTTACTAGAAACGGCATAAATAACGCACACAACGAACACGTGTGGTCTATAGAAAATCCTCACGTGATAAGACAAACCGGTTTTCAAAATAGAATCAGCGTAAATGTTTGGGGCGGTATATTCAATAATCAATTGCTTCCAATTACCTACTTAAATGAACGGATAAACGCAATACAGTACGAACATTTTCTCAATGACACACTGTATGAAAAGCTTCAAGACGTTCCTCTCAACATCCGTCAAAGAATGTGGTTTCAACATGACGGCGCACCGGCTCATGCAGGAAGACATGTAAGAGAATGGCTGAATATGCATTTTATAAATAGATGGATTGGCCGTGGAGGTACCGTGGAGTGGCCTCCCCGGTCTCCAGATTTAAATCCACTTGATTTTTATTTTTAGGGACACATAAAACAAATGGTTTATAGCGAAGAAATAAATACGCGGCAGCAGTTAATGGATACGATTAAAAATTCCATAGCGGAAACAGTTAACAATGTGCCTAACATTAGTGATTCGTTCATTCATCGTTGTCAAGTGTGCGTCCGCAACAATGGTGGTCACTTTGAGCACCGCTTACAAACATAACTTAATATTTTTTTATTATTTCTTAAATTAGGGGTCGTTTACTTGATGTAATTTGTGTCAAAATAATTAAAGTAGGGCGACTTTAATAGTTGTGCAAATATTTTAATTGGTAAAAGAGGACGGTAAAATAACATGATTAGTCCAATAATGTCTTATGCAAAAACTTTTAGTTTTCGAAAAAAACAGGTTAAAGCTTTTCTAAAAAAGTTTGAGAGCCACAGATAAGTTTAAATAAATGTAATAATTAAAAACTAAAGGAGCCTGTTTTTCTTAGCATTTATTTTAATGTCATGTTAACGTCATATTTTTGAAAAGTACCACGAAATTAATTTCAACAATACTGAGATTAAAACCATATCAGACCTCTCGGCTTTGGTAAAATCATTTTCTCTGTAGACAGAGTTCTGGCATTATAGGTGGCTATATGAGGCTTACGGTATCTTCTTCGTGTTCATATTGTATTTCATATTGCTTTAAATACAGAAATGTCATTTTCAATTATTAAAGCACATGAATTTGCTGTTTCACCAATTATATTTTTTGCATTGATTAAAGATATCAAAAATATTTATAACCATCATCATTTAACTATACATTTGTAAACAAATTTCTTGACTAAATTTAATAACTAAACAGGAACAAATATATAAACTACTTATTAAAACTTGACTAAATCAACTTATAGGAATTATATGCAGAATTTTCAAAAGGTATGGTTCTTGCTTTAAGAAGTGCTTCTACATCAAAAAGCAGCAAAAAATTAAATACACCCATGTCTTAACGGTTTTTTGTTTAGTTGTTTCACTATTTTATAAAAGAGTAAACAAAATAAATATATTACTTTCTTACATCATAAAGTGTTCCAAGGTTGCGTCAGTGTACTTTTCTGTAAACCTACTATTCTGTATAGGACTATTGCAAAAAAAAGTGTTGGTAGAATATTGGAGAAGGTACTGTCAGCGCTAACAATCTAACTATCGAATTTATAGTATAGTATAGTTATCTTGTTACTCTAACTACTGTTATGCACGTGTTTATTATCAATAAATATCAGAAATATTGTTTAAATGGAAAACAGTTGATCTCTTAGCATCACCAAGCACTCCTCAAAGTAAGGACCATATCTATTTAAACACCCTGTATAAATAAAAATAAATACATCGTAGTCTTTTGGAGGCAATACGGCAATATTTTAAAATGTATAATTTAGATTAACTGCCCCGTACCTACATACTTATAAAAGACATTTGTAAATGTAAAATACTAAATGGTAAACATATAAAACATTACAAACCATCAGTGTTATCTAATAATGTGCGAGCTACAGTCATTCCCAAAAATAACATTTGACGTACTCGATAAGTTGCACTTCCTACTTTACGTTTTCATCACAATTGTCTTCTTGACTTTCTGTGTTACTAACTACACTATTATCATTATCACACATTTTGGCCTCACCACTGGTGCCCGTAGCACTTTTCCCTGAAGCGTTTGGCGACGCACTACTCTTGTGGCCACTGCCTGCAACTTCATCAGCAGTATGTGAGGTCGAAAGGTGATGCTTCAGAGTGGCGTTATGCCGAAAGGAAGCAGAGCACAGCTCACATTTGTAGGGCTTCTCGTCGGTGTGCAGCCGCTTGTGTTGATTCAGGTTGCATATTATGCTAAATGTCTTGTCACAATAGGGACAAGCGAATGGTTTCTCTGCGGAATGACTGCGTAAGTGCCTTTGCAGGTACTTGCTGTAGTGGAAGCACTGGCCACAAATTGCACATTTGTGTCGTTTTTCTGGAAATAAAATGTATCTAACTAGATTTGATATTACTTATTTGCTTTCGGATTACGCTGACTACAGGAATTGAAATGAGTAAAATTCCCTGCTGAACTAATGTATAATGGACATATAATTTATACGAGAGATCATTTTTGGATTTTAATAATTATAAAAGAGAAAAAAAGTAAGGGTTATATTTATTACTACATAAAATTTATTAAATATGTTACTTGAATATATTAAGACTTTAAAACGTATAACTCATTAAAAATTACTACTCATCAAAACTAATTGCAGTTTCTTTTAAGACCCAAAAGTTCGTGCAATAAATGTTTTCCGATAGAATCCGTAAAATTATCAATGTTCTTGTTTTCCAAGATAATGATATCAAGAAGAATGCTTACGTACCTCCATGTACAACTTCATGTTTCTTCAAACTCGACAGCTTGACATACATTTTGCCACAGACCGAACAAATAGCCTTTTCATCAGTTTTCCGGTGGTTAAGCATGTGGAACCTCAAAGACGGAACTCGAACTTGGTTTCCACATATTTTGCACTGCGTAGTGGAACTCAAATAAGATCGCATATTTGCTGTGCAGGAGCTCTTGTACAATTTCTGCTGCTTGAGAACATCGTCAGCAGCTACTTTCATGAGGCGAGTATTCTCCTCCATGACTAGAGGCACATCTACGTTGGCCGGTTGTTCTGCCACATCTTTACCATGACAGTTATGATTGACTAAATCTTTATAAAACTTTCCACATATGTCACACTTAGTAAATGGAAATACTGTCTTAAATATGAGAGGTGGAGGTTCCAGGGTGCTCACTACTGGCACCACAGCCGACGCATGCAAAGTGGCAGCATTAATAATCGTGCTGTCCTGCATTTCCTGCATGTTTACATCTGGAGTTTCGCAATACTCTTGGTCAAACATAAGAGCAGCAGTCAAATGCGGTTCTTCGTCAAAATTTGGTGTGACATTAGCAAATTCAAACTGCTTTTCAGCGTAAACTGCCAGTTTTCTTTTAAGCAAATCAGTTGCTTCGTGAACCTGCTTTTGGAACTGTTTTATGTTAGCGACTGCTTTAAAACATGAGCAGCATGAATTAGGGGGAATTTCATAGTCAAGTACCTATAACAAGAACAATTTATTAGCTTTACATACAGCCATTATGTGAAATATTGTTTTACTTTTCTAACATGAATTTTATGAAGAAATCCCCTAACCCAGGAAGGCAGAGGAAAAAGACGAATTCAATGAAACAAGAAAGAAAGAGGTAGAGGTAGAACAGAGTAGTAGGAAAATTAGGTACCTATAAAATAGATTAACATACTGAATAAAACATTGCATAGAATTGGAAGATTTAAAGCATAAACTAGAGGTTTTAAAACAAAAATATAGACTTCCCTCCAATTTCCAATAAAGTATACATTAACAGTGTTTTGTTGTCATAAACACAGAATACAAGCAGAAATTTGAAAAAGCTGAAGAAAAGAAACAAAAAGCAGAAATTAATGGAATACAGTATGAGTAGAGAGAACATTTATTTTTACAAAATAGCCCTAAATGTAGAATAATAACTATGTAGCGCCATTGTAACTGAGATGGCAAAAACTGTAAATTTAAGTAAAATCAAGACCGTTTTGGAAAAAAATATAAGTAGTGTGAAAATACCACCAAACAGAAAAAAATTAAAGCAGAGAGGGTTAAGTACAATAGATAAGCCAACAGCAGGAAGTTGTAAGCAATTTAATACAGACGTTGCCAACAGTAAAGGCAATCGTGCATAAGGAGTTAATGAGCAGGGTGAAAATGGAAAGAGACAAGAAAAATAGTCTAGAAACCCTAAAGGACTACAGGTATTTAAAGAGAGAAAGACAAAAGACAGATAAAATAGAACCACGCAAATTGGAACAGGAAATGTTTAAAAATAATAGATTAGTCTGGAGGTCTCCTCCGAGCAGAAAGGAAAAACAAAACCCAGTAGAAGGTGAAAAAGCCCCTGCAGATGTTCCACGAAATAATGAGTAGAATTAAGAGTTAAGAGCAGTTGTAAAAGAGGTGTAATAAAAGCTAAAAGATAAAAAAAGATAAAATGGATAAAGATAAAACCCTGCTACATAATGAAATAAGACTTGCTGCATGGTAGAATAAAAGAACCAAAGAGAGGAGTAAGAAAAAGCAATTTATAATTTAAAAATTGGATAACAAAGCTACCGAACTGAGAGAAAGAGTATCGGAGCTTTTTAAATAAGAGTTGGGAGTACAATTTGAAATTAAACAAATCTACAAAGTAGGAATGAAAAAGCGAAAAAAGTTATGAGCAAAACTAGATACCTTCAAGGAACACGTAGATCTACAGATTATGGCTCGTAATCAACATGCTGGCAGCATTACACAAAGTGTCCAACATTTAACAGTAACTAACAAAGGGGTGTAAGGGGCGAAGAAGCGAATGCTAAAGCCTCTCTAGCCCAACTACCAACCTCACCTTCACGTGGTGCACCCTGTTTAAAACTAACGAGGCAATGGTGACTAAAATCTTCATAACCGTCGTTGAGATGATCCCTCACACGAAGATACTGAATACAACAAAGATCCAGAGAATGTGATATTGAGCCATCAAGACAACCGCGAGAATAGGACTTGAATATGAATACGGACTAAGATACGCAATTGGATACAAAACAAAATATAAAATATACTTTTATGGATACAACTAACAAAAGCCTCGGAACAGGACGGACATTAAGACTACAACTGGCGAGGAACAGGATTAGATTCAGTACGGGGAACATAACCTCTTTAACAGGAAAAGAAAGCAAGATAATAGAAGAGATACAGAATATAGGATTCACATCCTAGGCATAGCAGAGGTAAAGAAGAAAGGAAATGGCATCAAAACAATGGACAAAGGATACACAATAAGATACTCGGGACCACCAATAGGCAGCAGAGCCACAGAAGGAGTAGGAATAATAATAGGAGAAGAATTGGAATGCAGGGTAACCAAGTTGGAAGCAGTAAATACCAGAATAATAACAATGAACTTACAACTACAAGAGAAAGTAGGGATAATACAGATCTATGCACCTACAGAAAATGCCCATGTGGATGAAAAAGAAAGGTTCTATGAAGATCTACAGAGAACTATAGAAAAAATGCAAAATTCCAATAGACACGTCATAGTAATGGGAGATTGGAACGCCCACATAGGGAAGGAGAAGGAAAACGGCTTCCCCACAATGGGAGAACATGGACTGGAAGGGGAAATCAACGACAACTGAGTAAGAATGATAGACTGCTGTATAACAAATCAGTTACTAATAGGAAATACATGGTTTAATCACAAAACAATCCACAAAATACTTTTGAAGCCCCAGAACTAGGACACAAAAGCATGATTGACTACATAACTTATACCAGGAATCTATGGTATGCAGTAAATGATGTAAAACCAATAAGGGGGGCAGAGTTAAATACAAATCACAGATTAGTTATAATGGACACGAACATACGAAAACCACTGAAAGAACCCCCCAGATTATACACAAAAATAAAGATAGACGCACTAGAAGACTAGGTCTTCTAGTGCGTAAGCCAAACAAGAATAAGAAACTAAGTTAACAGAAAAACTAAACAGTAAAGAAGAAGAACTAGATACAGCATGGGTAGAAAATATAGATATAAATAGAAGATGGAAAATTTTTAAACAAATCATATCAAATACTGCAAAAGAAGTGTGTGGCGTCAAACAGTGAAAGGAAAATATTAGAAAAGAACAAAATGGTGGAACGACTAAGTCAAAGTAAAAGTAAAAGCAAAAAGGAGACTTGGAAAACATACGTGAGAACAGGAAGAGCATCGGATAGAAGAATATACAACGAAAAAAAAAACGAAGCCAAAGCAGAAATAAAACAAGCGAAAAGGGAAACGTGGGCAGAATTCGGTCAGAAAATAGAAGAAAACTACATTGAAAACCAAAAACAATTCTGGAACGTGATAAAGAAACTCAAAGAGAACCGATCTAACCAGATGAGAAATGTAAAAAATAAAAGGGGAGAGTTACAAACCGAAAATAAAGACATATTAGAGACCTGGAAAGAACACTATGCAGGAAAATTCGAAGATGAAATGGAAAGGAAACAAATAAAAGAATAAATCAAAACATAAACAACGAAATACACATAGAAGAAGAAGAGGAGGTACCGATAACGGATGAAGAAGTAGTTAACGCACTGAAGAAAACCAAGAATGGAAAATCAGCAGGAATAGACGAAATAGCTCCTGAACTATTAAACAAAGGCGGACAAGCTGTAGTAAAATTGTTAACGAGAATCTATAAACAAACATGGCACATAGAAAAAATTCCAGAAGAATGGAAACAGAATATCATAGTCCCGATATACAAAAAAAGTGACTCAACTAACTGCGACAACTACAGGGCCATCTGCCTGTCTTGGTAGCCTTAAAAATCTACTCCAGAATAATCGAAAAACAACTAAGGACGGAAACTGAGAACAAAATTGAGGAAGAACAAGGGGCATTCCGACCAGGACGACAACCACAAGATCACATATACACAATTAGGACAGTGATAGAGAAAATGCTTGAAAAGAATAGGGATCTATATATAGCCTGCTTAGATCTCAAAGCAGCCTTCGACCGAGTGCCTCGGAGAAGAACTACAAGTTTCACCGAAACTAACTAGAGTTATACAATCCATTAACAGTAACGCAACAGCAAAAGTAAGAATAAACGGACAAGTATCAGAAAGCGTACAACTAGATAAAGGAATCAAACAGGGAGACAGCCTGAGTCCTCTCCTTTTTGTAATCTGCATGAATGCAATACACAAACAGAGTAAAAAGGAAACAAGAAAGACCATCTTAGGATATTACAATCTAATACCAATTAAAACACAAGACCTCCTATATGCCAACGACATTATGATCATGGCAACAAACGTCGACCAGCTCCAAAGAAATATAGAGATATGGAAGACAAACCTAGAAGCAAAAGGCATGATTCTTAATACAGATAAAAGCAAAGTATTACATATAGCAAAAGATCAGATAGACGAAAGACTACAATACAAATAGACGGAAAACAACGGGAGTAAAAATATGCGAATATCTAGGAATTACAATAACGAACAATGGACGGGTAGATAAAGAAGTAATAAAACAAGTAAGGCCAAGAGAATCTTCTACCAGATTAATAACACTCTAATACGGAAAAGTGAACTTAGTACAAAAGCAAAAGGACACTTATACAAAACCATATTTCTACCTACACTAATATACGGGGCTGAATCCTGACAACCCTAGACAAACATAGGTCACAAATAACAGCCTCAGAAATGAAATATCTGAGAAGGGTAGTAGGCAAGACACGCAGAGACCGAATCAGAAACCAAAATATTAGAGGAGACCTCAAAGTGGAACCAGCTGTCAGCGAAATAGAAAAAAAGACAACTACAATGGTACGGTCACCTACTAAGAATGAATAACAAAAGATATCCCAAGAAAACTTTTAACATCAGATGCGAAGGTAGACGAGCAAAGGGACGACCAAGAACGAAATGGGAAGATAATGTCAGAGAGGCGGCCAGCAAACGAGGACGTACCGCACATCAGTTACGAATTCTCGCCCAAGATAGACAGAATTTCAAAAATGGCTCAAAACCCCGACACCATAAAGGTACAAGGGAAAAGATAAAGAAGAAGAAGAAGTAACTAACAAAGCAAAGATCAGAATACAGTCAGACCTCGCCGTTCGCGGCTTGCGGTTCGCTGATTTGATTTTACGAGGGGCACCTTTGTGCTTCCTTTTCTTTGCCGTTTGCGGATGCATTTGCCAACGTTAACTGTTTCAACGTTCACACACTAAAGCCGGTCTTATGAAGGCCACTAATCTGACGTTAACTTTAATTCGCTGTAAAAATAAACATAAGCGCATAAAAAATTGTTTACTAATGAATAATATGTCATAAGCGCCAACGTTTTGATGAGCTTTTGTTTATTTTAACAGCGATTTCAAGTTAACGTCAGGTTAGTGACCTTTATAAGACCGGCCGTAAGTAAATAAAGCAGACGTATGTGGTTTATGTCGTGAACACCTAAATAACATTATTTATCACAAACTTGTAAACACACTTATCAAGCCTATTCTTGTGAATCTCTTATTACCAAATCGGACCTGAAATAAATTGTAAAATTATAACTTGAATAAACAAATGGATATTCGAGCTCTAGATTCAAGTGGCAGACTTATGTTACGTATGGAATTTTAGTTTGTATATGCACGTTTATGTATCTTTGAATTTTTTGAGGATGCATAGTATAAATAAATGTAGTTTATGGAACCTAAACCCCGTTTTTATCATTTATGTGTTTACTTGCGCATCGCGGTTTTGCGTTTCGCGGCATTCTTCTGGAACATAACCCCCGCGAACGGCGAGGTCTGACTGTATTAGAACAGTGGCAGAAGCAACAGTTATATACGTGTGTAAGACTAGGTTCCTGATCGTAATCATGTCTGTAAAAAACACCTTGCAGCATGTGTAACAGCAAGTAATTAATGGAGGTGGAAGAGTGGGATCAGAAGGTTCTATGATCAGAAAAACTCATTTGTCCCTTCATAGCATTACTCTCAATCCTCAAACTTCCCAGAATCGTGCAGAATTTTTTAATTACTTGGTTCATATGAATTTTATTGTTCCAATTTGGCATAACCCAAAACCTTCATCAGGTAGCTATTGTTTATGACGTTTATGTTATAGTTCATAAAATTGTTTCGTTTGAAATTTTGTCTTCGTTTAATTAACATCTTAGTTTGATATGGAGTACGAAAAAATTTTAAAATTAACGAAAATACCAATTAATGATTTTAATACGAAAACTGCAGGAGAATCAATATACAGAATGACTTTTAAGTTAATTCTTTCCGTTTACCGCAAAATAAAGCTAAAAAAAATAAGCATCTTTTTCATTTACCACTTTTCCGAAATATTAAAATTAACGGAGGTACAGGGTGTTAAAGTTTCAAATTAAGAACTAAAATTACTTACAAAAATTAAACCTAACTTAATCTAACTTAAACGATATGTTCAAAATTATCACCATTCGCTTCTACACACACGTTCCGTGTATAAGAACGATGCGGCAGCGGCATTTAGACGACACTCCCAGTAAGTAATAAGCATATTCACTAATTCATTATTTTTTTTCTATAGCACATGTTAAAGTGTGCTTTTATCAACTCAAAACAAAAGGTCAAGTTTTACTTTAACAGCAAGGGTAGATAAAGTAGCACTTTAACATCAAGGATAGATAAAGTAATTTAATTTTCTAACTTTTGTTTAAATTAAATATGACAGTTTCGTATTATCGTAGCAACCCAATCTAGCTACTGACATTTTGAAATGTGATTGACTGTCATTATTTTCTTTTGAAATTGTTAAAGTTCTTGCTATATAAAAAAATATTGTATTATACACGACGATAAAGTTATTTCTAAAACTAGTTGCTGGTCACTGCTTGACAACAGAGATAAACAAAAATAAAATTGTCCAGCCGCCTTTCCGTCAAAGTTCAGTTTTAATTTGAAACTTTAACACCCTGTACCTCCATTAGTTTTGATATTTCGGAAAAGTGGTAAAAAATTCCTTATTTCTTTTAGCTTTATTTCGTGGTAAACAGAAATAATTAACTTAAAAATCACCCTGTATAAATAACTAAAAAAGGGAAAATGAAAGGTCACAACAGCTCCACTCAATTTTAAAGATAAATACTTACATTGACGCCAGTCAGCACTAAGATGATGTCCGAATATTGCGCAACAAAAAACCTTCGACGGATTTTGGAGATGTCTTTAGCACAAAGCACACATAAATCATTTGTAGGCACATGCAATTCCTTCGGGTCGCTTTTGCGAGAAGTCGATGTTGACTCCGCATTCCCGACATCTCTTCTTTTTTCCGGTGGGTGCGTTACAGGTGCATCAGAAGATACAGATCCCAGCATGATACTCTCTCTTGCTTGTGGAATAACAGTTATGAAGCTTCTTAGGTCGGTGCCCTGAGAAGACGTTGAAGTTGTACTGACATTTTGGTTGTTACCGTCAGTGATGGAAAAATCATTCTCGTTAATGTTGTAGCCATCATCAGCACCGTCGAACACATGGGAATCATCTTCAGATTTAATCGTGACGCTTTCATTGAAGTTTGTGATGCCCAAGGTGATCTCATCCTTTATGTCAATTTCAGTATCTTCTAACTTTATGTCAAGGTGTAGAGGATTTGTTGTTCTGGAATTAAAAATGTTAAAATTAGGGACGCAACCACAAAGGAAATACAAAGAATAAAACCACGTTACGAATAAACACAGTAAAATAAGTGAAGAAACAATAAAATTAATCGAGAAATGTAGGAATATGAGGAAAAACAATAGATGGAACACGGTAGAATACACGGAACTAAATAAGATAATAAGAAAAGAAATTAAGAACGACGTGTATAAATATAATGAAAGGTTAACACAGAAAACTATAGAAGAAAATGGCAGCATGAAAGTTCTAAGATCTAAGTTATCAATAAGGACGAAACATATATTCAAACTCAATAAAACAAACAGCGAAGAAACAACAAATAAGAAGGAAATTACTGAAATAGCAGAAAATATTCTACACTTCATTATATACTTCACAAATACATAAAGTAAACCATAAAGATAAGAAAGGCCGCAAAATAATAAACGCCCGATCCGAAGATATCCCAAACATTAAGAAGTTTGAGATTGAAAAAGCATTAGAGCAAATGAAGAACCGTAAAGCTCCAGGGGAAGATGGAATCATCAACAAACAAATAAAAAATGCTGGAGAACCGTTATTAAACATATTAGAAATATTGTTCAACAAATGCCTCGATGAAGGTAAGATCCCAGAGGCTTGGAATAATGCAGAAGTGATCCTACTGTACAAGAAGGGCGACAAAAGTGACATAAAAAATTATAGACCAATTAGTCTCCTGTCACATCTCTATAAATTATTTATGAAAGTCATAACTAAAGCTGATATTAATGGTAAATACATATTTTCTATACTTGATATGCCGGTGAAACTTTTTGCATATGTATACTAATTATGTGAAACCAAATCGTTTAAGCCAAGTTTCATTTTGCATATTTTTTTGCATATTTATACGTTTTCGAGCATACTTTCTGGATTTTGCGTATTTGGTTATATTTAGGAATAAATTTTAATATATGAACTTTTTGAAATTTTATTTGTAAAATTTACTATTAATAAGATTTTTGTGTGCGACTGAGATATATACTTTCACTTTCTGCCGCTGGAGTGCAGTGTGCGTATTGAAATAAGCAGCGGAAAGGGGAAGTCCCTGTTAAAATCTTTGACTATATAAACATGGACTGCCAGCAACCCCCACTTTTCCCATGCCAGCAATGTATGAGGAATCATCCACGTTTCTATTAAATTTCTTTTTTTTTTAATGTTGGAACAAAATCTGTAGATAATAGTTTTTAGTTAAACATTAACAGATTATATGAATTTATGTTGTTTTTTATAAGGGCCAATTTAACACTATTATCTTGTACTTGTAAAAAATGTTTTGAACTTTGCTCGGCATGGGGCAATCGCAGGCCAGTAAACTTTTGAAAAATAAAATGTGTATATTACACCAAAATCTGAAGTGCCAGAAATATCTAAGTTATGCACATTAACATAAATTTATCTACTATATTGTTTTTTAAAAACTTTATCTCAAGAGGCAAAAAAGTAGAGGTGAGCCTGATTTCGTTTACACCTGTTACCATCGAAAAATATTTGATAGGGTATCCTGGGTAGATGGATGTTAACGTTAAAATAATCAGCCAATACAGAACTATTGTCAATTATAAACAATTAAAATCATATGTTGCTTTAATTTAATGTATTGATACATTTGTTAATTTTAAAAATAGTAATAATAAACTTACTGCGTCGTCTTACTGCTCAAAGGAAAGTATATGTAAAGTTTTTCCATCTCTAAAGAAGTATAAAAGTTATTAAGAGCAATAACGAAGCTTGCCGGGCCCTTTTTGCAAAAAGCTGTTGCACATTTTCCGGATTTGCAACCCATACTGCAATATTCACGATACTTCTAATTTCACTTACTGTATAAACCATAGTATAAACTGAAGTCTGTGTAATAGCACTAATGACATAATATTTCTATTACCGAAATAAATATAAAGCATCCTGCTCCAATTATGTGTTACATGCCACCAATAGAAAGTCAGATAGACAAAAATCCATTTACACAATTTGCCCATTAATATGCAATAACGAGAAAAAGTTTGTTAGCAGAATTAAAAGTTTTGTATTACAAATGGAGGAATATTAATTACCTGACATGTGGATATAGTGCCAATATTGAGCGAGCGTTTTGTATAGTCAAAATTATACCCATTCGGAGTCACGTGACTTTTGTCTGTCTCTGTTCATCTTTAGTAAAATAGATGAAATGGAAGAAATTTGAAAAAAAGGCATGTCGATTCATAAAATTAATTTTAAAAATTTGACGTTTCTAATCTGTCAGATTATATTTTTCGTGTAAGTTATTGAGATAAGGGTAATAAAACCTAAAATTGTTGAGCCGAAAACTGGAAATTAAAAGAAACCATCGGACATGCGGTATAACGAGCAGTCACAACAATTAATTTGAATATTATGCGTTTTTTTTATGAAGAGTACAATATTAATAATAGTAAATCAACAGTTTCACCCTCCAACGCTGTTCGCCGTGCTTCTCTTGCGTTAAATATCTCGGAGAGCACAATTTACCGAAAATATGAGCCAGAAAGTGAAGAATGCAAAAACGGAAGTCGACGAAGCAGTCAAGACACTGTATATAAAATGTATGTAGCTAAAGAATTTGTAACCATAAAAAATCTAAAAAATGCTTGGTTGACGAATCTGGAGATTTTTCACATTCAGTTTCTTTCCTAAATAGATTGTGCAAGGAAATAGGCTTCAAATGGCAATGTTCTATAACAGAATATGCATGCACAGAAATTGACTTAAAATTTGCTATACGCAGCAGGTTTTTAATGTAGCAGCTGACATATCTTTATTATATTTACATTTTACGACATGTTTTCTTTAACCTGTAAATTCAGTTTGATTTCATATAAGAGAATAAACCCGTAGCAACCTTGTTTTAGAAATTGGCATATGTCAGGATAACCTACAAAACGGAATGTCATTTATTTCCCTAAAATTGCATTTTTAAGAATAGACATACGTAAAATTACTAGATTATCACGTGACTCCGAATGGGTATAAATTTGACTATACTGACCTTTTAGAGACACCCTATATTTAATAGGTACTGGACGAACACGAAAATGATGCGAATGCTGCCAGGTTGTATGAAGAATGTTATCCACAAAAAAAGCATCCAAGACCATATATAATTTCATGTATAAACTCCATCTTGCATGATTTTTTATGTTTTTATATTCATACTACAATATAAACAACAATGTTGCCAGTTTTATCATTTAAGAAACGGCAATATCTTGGAGAACTGATCAAGGAGATTTCTTTTACTATTTTGCCCTTTCTTAGAAAGTGTAACCCAGCGAAAAATTAAGGAAACGGCATATATTTTACTTAACGAAGAAAAATGCGTGTCGTCTTTCTCAATATTTTTAGACAATAGTTGGCTATCGATTCTTAAAGATGAGATCAAGTAGGTATAGATATCAACAAACGTCAATGTCAAACAAATCATTGGAGGTTGGTCGTTTTTCCTTCCAATGAGAGAAGAAGGCTAAGTTCTTGTTCGTTTTAATTGTTATTCGTTGATAACGAGGGCAGATTGTCCCTCGAAACGTTCGTTCTTAATATTTTCGTTATTTAATAATTTTAATTTGCAGAGTGGCGAAATACCCAAATAAGAATATGAAGCAAGGGACTCTATAAACACCTTTAGATGACATAGTGTTTAATTTATCTTTAGATGAAGGAAGAACCTGTGAGATCTTGCTCGGGGGTTTAAATACTGTTTTAATGTTTTGTTTTCGAAGAAACTTTCCTATGCGGTCGGTGACTTGGTGGATATAGGGAAGAAAGATTATTGCTGCAGGAGAATCGGGTTTTGGAGGTTTGGGAAGCCATGGATGAAGATGGCGATTGATGGCAGACTGTATATCCCTAGCACGGTAACCGTTATTCCTGCGAGCTTTCCGAATGTGATTTAATTCAGCGTGGATATTATCGGGTTGGGATATGGAAACAGCCCGGTATACAAGCGAATTGATAACGGAAAGCTTTTGTGTATGATGATGGTGGGAATCGGCATGTAGATAGCGATCAGTGTGAGTGGGTTTGCGATATACAGCATGACCAAGTTTTGCACTGGGTTGGCGAGAGACCTGTACATCTAAGAAAGGAAGGGAACCGTTACTTTCTATCTCCATGGTAAAGTTAATGTCTGAATGTTGACTATTGAGATGACTTAAGAAGACGGGTAACGTGTCTTTACCATGTGGCCAAATAATAAAGGTATCGTCAACGTATCGGAACCAAACCTTAGGTTTCAATTCTTAAGATTCCAGAGCTACGGTTTCGAAAGCTTCCATGAAGATATTGGCAACGACAGGTGAAAGAGGAAAACCCATGGCCGCACCAGAGATTTGTTTAAAGAACTGACCTTGAAATAGGAAATAAGTGGAAGAGAGGCATTTTTCTATCAGGGCAAGTAGACTTGAAGACGCCTCCCCATGCTCTGATAAGAACTGTTGGATTATGAATATGGAATCGGAAATAGGAACTTTGGTAAAAAGGGAAGTGACATCGAAACTCACAAGTAAATCCTCAGGTTCAACACTTCTATTGGATAATGAAATGAGCTGAATTGTGAACTTACGAGGGAGACTTACCAGTGAACTTTATGAGGATAGTGGTTAGGTATTTAGCTAATGAGTAAGTAGAGGAATCTATGGTACTGACAATGGGCCTGAGAGGAATGTCTTGTTTATGGATTTTGGGAAGACCATAGAGCCGAGGAGGCTTTGAAGCCCGAGGAATCAACCTCCGTTGAATATCAGTGGACAGATCTGAAGATTTTATGAGAGAAGTGACTTCCCGTTCGATTTTGGAAGTTGGGTCGCGAGGAAGTAGGGCATAAGAAAAATCTTGGAGTAAAGACTTAACCTTAGTGATGTACTCTGTTCGATCCATAACTACCGTAGCATTACCTTTATCAGTGGACAAAATTGAGATGTCGGAATTGGAACGTAAGGTTTTGAGAGCATTCCTTTCGTCTTTTGTAATGTTACTTTTAGGTGGTTTAGATGAACGTAAACACCTGACAGTTTCGAAGCGGATAAGATCGGCAACGTCTTTAGGAAGCGTTCTCACAGAAGATTCTATCGAACTAATAATCTCTTCCGTAGGAATGCTTTTGAGGGCTAGTGAAAAATTCAAACCTTTGGAAAGTATAGAATTTTCGCTAGGAGAGAGGGCATAAGAAGAAAGATTTATGACCGTCTTAGAACCACTTTGATCTGTAGAGACCTCAACCGATGACATCAAGGAATGAAACTTACGAAGATGAGTCGCAGTTGTCATTTCTAATGTTTTTTGGGCCTGTGTGTAGGTGATTGAATCGAAGAGAGACCAGTCAAGAAAGCTAAGAGTATTGGATAATTCTAAATGAAGATCTAGCAACTGTTTTGAAATAATAATAATAATAATAATAGCTTTATTTCCACAAAAGTATACAAGTATAACTTAATAAAAAAAAAGGAGAAACAAAACAAGATTTTGTGGGAATCTTAAGGTGAAGTCCCAGTGTAGGAGTTGAACTCCGTACTGATCAATACTTAACATTACATAACAAGTTTAAAACCATACAAAACCTAATGCCTAAACCTAAACTAACCTAAATTCTGTGTCAGCAGTAACCAAAAGTGAACTATAATACAATGCAATAAACAAATAGCAGAGCTTGCAACCGGATACACGTACAAACAAAAAAAAAAGGAAAATGGTTACTTAATTAACTGTTCAGCGAATATGTGATTGAAAGTGTGTTTTTTAAAACTATGAATTGACAGGCTTTTGAGAGAGGAAGGGATAGAATTATAGATCTTGCGGATAGTGTACGAAAAGGACCGTTCAAAAAGAGCAGTACTATGCCGTGGAACGGTAATGAGCCCGCGATGTCTTAAATTAATGTTAAGTATATCTGTACGAAAACGAATTTTTTTATGTAAATAGATTGGTTTCTTTGATAATATTATTTTATGAAATAAGCAAGCCGACTGAAATCTATATCGATTTTTAATATTTAGCCACCGTACTTCAGCGAGTTTGTGTGATATATGCTGAAATCTACGAATACCAAAAATGAATCTAAGACAAGAATTCTGAAGTGTTTGTAAACGTTTTTTATCGGTAGAATCTATACTAGCGCCATATATTGGAAGGCAATAGTTTAACTGCGATAAAATTACAGCATTACAGAGTATGGTTTTAATTTCCTTTGACAAATAACGCCTGTGTGGATATAAGAGCTTAAGTCCCATATAACCTTTTTTGATACAAGCCGTAACGTGATCTTTATAACGAAAAGAATTGTCAATTACTAAACCGAGATCTTTAGCTTTATCAACAACAGGCAGTGCCTCTCCATTAATATGTAATTTAAGCTCCTTGGCTCTAAGGCAATCAAATTTTCTGCCAAAAAGTAAAACAAATGATTTTTTAGGATTTAAAAACAGAGAATGTTGTAGTGCAATATTATATAACGATGTCAGTTCTTCATTTACAATCACCACTGCATCATTAATTTGATTAGGTGGACAAGAATAGATAAGCTGGGTATCGTCAGCATACATATGTAGAGTGCAACGATTAGCTGAACTAGCCAGCCTTATTGTATAAATACTGAATAGCAAGGGACCTAGAATTGATCCTTGTGGTACACCTTTGTCGATACTAACTCTTTCAGATAAAGTTGACCCTAACTTTACTCTTTGAAACCTGTTTGTTAAGAAAGTTTGTAGCAAAGCTATCGCAGTCTGACAGCCCAATGTATTTAAATAAAGAAAATAAGATATGGTGGTTAATTGTGTCGACAGCCTTAGAGAATTCTAAAAGTACTAATATCGATAAATTAGCTGCATCAATAGATCCAAGAAGATTATCAGTAACATCTAGTAGCGTAGTTGTGCAACTGTAACCTGACCGGAAACCAATTCGGAGAGGATGTTACAGCTCTCCAAGTAATTACGTAGTTGTAAATCAATTATCTTCTCCAAGACTTTCGACAGAGCAGGAAGTAAACTAATAGGGCGGAGATCTTTATGTCCCTGTGGAGACGAGCACTTGGCCAAAGGAATAATGACAGCATCTTTCCATGCTTGAGGAAAAACACCCGTTAATAAGCATGTATTGATGATATGGGTTATATAATTTAAAATGTAAGGACAGCATAGCTTTAACATGAATATGTCGATCTGATCCGAGCCGCATGATTTAGTACGAATTTTATTTAACAAAGAATAGATTAAATTGTTATCGACCAGCTTGAACTCAAATAAATCAGGGACTTCGTGAGTGTCACGACAAGAGAAAGAAACGCTAAGGTGCAGAGGAGTTTAGATGACTTATGTCGAAGTTTGGAAAAGGTAGAGGCTTTAAAAGACCAAAACCCGATCCTCCTGCAGCAATAGTCTTTCTTCCCTATATCCACCAAGTCACCGACCGCATAGGAAAGTTTCTTCGAAAACAAAACATTAAAACAGTATTCAAACCCCCGAGCAAAATCTCACAGGTTCTTCCTTCATCTAAAGATAAATTAAACACTATCATCTAAAGGTATTTATAGAGTCCCTTGCTCTTGTAATGCTGTATACATTGGTGAAACAGGTCGTTCAGTGAAAACTCGCATCTCTGAGCACCAGGGCTGTCTCAAGTCAGGTCTCGTTTCATCATCGGCTATCGCCAAACACCAATGCGATACTGGTCATAAGATCCTTTTTGATGAAACTTCCATCATCTGCAAATCCCCATTCTTCTTTAGCAGTAAGATTCGCGAAGCCATTGAGATTTGCAAACACCCTAATAATCTCAATCGGGACGAAGGCTTCCCCCTTCCTTCTATGTGGAATGTGCTAATTCCTAAGCCCCGCCCTCCGCCACTGAACCGCGACGGCATTTGCTGAATCGCGACGGCGCTTGCCTATAAATTCTCGTCTTTCTTCTTCCGATAGTCAGTCGAGTTTCGCCTCTGACGTGGTTAACACGTTGAGTTACCGTGCTCTTTTGCCTTTTTCCTCCTGAAGAAGCCCCTTACGAAAGTGGGCGAAACGTTGAGTTCTTCGATCTCAATCATGACACGGTCCAATTCCGGAAGTCGTTTGTTACTTACTACTGCATTGTTGATAGCACTGTCAAGCTATGCCAAATTCGAAATTTGTAGGTTAAGTTTTGCGTCAATCTGTGTCAAATAACAAACAAAACCTAACCTTTTAATCTCGAATTTGACATAGACTGACAATACACTTCAATACTGCCAAACGTATAACATTTGATCTTTCGGTACTTTGTCACTATGACTTTTCATGGCTGTCAATACAAAACGTATGTTTTTTAGATATTTATTGAGTTGTTGGATAAAACGTTGTATTGCATTCCTGTTGTAGTTGCGTTTTACCCACTTAAGAAAATTAAACGCTCGAACTGCGTTCTCGCGTTTACACATTCTTGCGTGGATAAAACACCATCTAAAACACTTATACAATAAATAACTATTACTTTTTTTGATACCTTGCCGAGTTAGCTGTTATGTTGACGTATGTCACAGTTTTGAAGTTTACATTTTATTGATTCACTTCTTTTCGAAAAAATAAAGAATAAAATGCGTCTTTCTGTTACTCAGAGAATCGAAATTCTGATGATTGGATATGGTGACAGAGCGCGAACGCAACAAGAAGTAGTTGGACTGTTCAATACCAAATACCCGGATAGGCCCACAACTCAATCAGCAGTAAGCAAAGTTCAGAGGAAGTTTCGAGAAACTGGTACTGTTGATGATCGCTCTAAAGTTGGGCATCCTAAAATCAACGAGGAGACCAAATTGAATGTTTTGTTAGCTGTGGAAGAAAATCCAAACAACAACCTTCGAAGAATTAGCCAAATTCAAGATATCCCAGATACTTCACATAAAATTTTAAAATTGGAAAAGTGGCATCCCTATAAGATAGCTCTGACCCAAGAACTTTCCGAGGATGATCCAGGCCGACGGATGCAGTTCTGCCAAACATTAATGAATATGTGCAATGCTCACCCTTTGCTAGTAAAAAATATTGTTTTCTCTGATGAAACTATTACACTGACAGGAACAGTAAATCGGCAGAATTACAGGTACTGGGCTAAGGAGAATCCATGAGAGAACATCACACACAGTATCCGCAGAAAATCAATGTTTGGGCGGCGATTGCAGAAAATAGAATTATTGGACCCTACTATTTTGAAGAAACCTTAAATGGTCCAAAGTACCTCCAATTCCTACAGGATTGTTATACCCAATCTGGTAATCTTATTTCCTAATGCAAATAATCCTGCTATACCAAATGAAAACTTATGGTACCAGCAGGATGGTGCACCTGATGTTAGAAGGTATCTTGACCAAGTCTTTCCCAATAGATGGATAGGTAGGCGTGATTCTATTGAATGGCCCCCAAGATCTCCAGACCTTAATCCATTAGATTTTTTTTCTGTGGGGCCATCTAAAGAATGTCGTATACAAAACTAGACCAGAAAAACTGTCAGTAAGGTCCAACGAGAATTTATTGACCGACTTCAGTTTCAACACTTAATTAATTAGTTGGTTCAATTAACTGAATAAAATAAATTAATTTTAAATCACTATAACATAAATTTTATCGAAAATTTCCTTATGTAACATGACAAAACTTTTGATATGTTGTGTG
>CALNHX010005278.1:0-110060 GCA_940337035.1 Agriotes lineatus
TGTGTTAATTTTTAAATATTAATAATGAAATTAATTGAGACAATGAGAGAAGTAATTTGATATTAAGATATTAATTGAATATACAAATGTGATGGTTGCAGTGAATGTTAATAAAGAACAAGCCAAGGTTACAATTGGCAAATGTATTTGTTATAATAATCAGAATGAATATCCTGTAATAATATTATATTTAAAATTGAAAAAAGTGTCATAAGAATCCTTTATCTAATAGACTTGTCTGTCCGTCCGGGACGCTGTTTCAGCAGCCAAACCGTAAGAGATAGAGAAAAAAGTTATTAAAGTTATATGTTTGGAATGGTCATGTCAGGTTAGGAACCGAATTTCAGTCTCTAACACTAATTATTATCTTAATTATCCTAATCCTAACTTTTTAGGTTAGATTCTAGGCAAATTTTATCAAGGCGAATGCGACTGGTAGGTTGCTACCAACAATGACGTCATATACGTACGTGTGGTGAATACGCGTTCTATTTGCAAAACGGTCTTTTTTGTTTTTTTAAATGAGACATTTGTCCCACTGGGTTGCTAGTAGTATCTAATAGGAATGACATTTTTATTTAAGTTAGTTACATAAATAAACTCATCGAAAAATGTACAATTATACTTGCAATGTTATAATTTTGAGCAAATAAAACTAGAAATGTATGCATTATTTGTATAGTTGTTTGGTTATACACAAATAGTAATGCTGTAAACAAATCTACGAGGTACAACAAAATTAAAGTGAAATATTAATGTTATTGGGACTGGATAATATGTGAAGAGATTATCGAACACAAGGTATTACATAGAAGGAACCAGAGAACTACTGAATTAGAGAAGATTGGATTTATTGGTGAACGTGACACATAATTAAATATTTATTATTGACATTGGTGGTTGTATGGAAGTAAGATCATTCATTTAGAAGGAGGTTAGTAGGAGTGCTAACAGAATTGGACTGCTTCTGAGGGGATGGCTGAGTGCAGAGGACTATCTAAGGAATAAACAAGATAAGATCAGATTCATTTATAAAAATGAAACTTACCAGGAGTCTATTGGAATTGAAGTTGACGTTTGATGAGGGGATTGAGGCCGGATTCAGCGGATTCTTGGAATTGGTTGACAAGACAGTTTGTAGGTACCACACAAGGTGAGCATCGGGATTTCTTGAGAGAGGGAGCAGTGGTGTTTGGATATTTGCAGGGCGAGCTTAATAAATGATAATGTTTGTGTTAGTAATTAATATCAAAACACTTTAAATAACGAGCAATAGGAAAAAGTAAAATACAAAACAGTAATTATTTTAAGGAATTAATTAATAATTATGTCAATGTAAAAAATAGATTTGTTTGAGAAGGTGTGGAAATCAGTTTGACAGCAAGTGTCATTAAATATAATTTGAAATTCAACTAATAGAGATCTAGATTTGGCGAACCACCCTGAAATAAGAGTATTTGATTTGAAAGCAATTATTGTTTAACTAATGGGGCATTGTATTAATAAAGGGCAAACATAAAGTAAATTATTGAATACATAAATTATATGACTATTTCAAATATATGAGATAACTCCAATATATAACATAAGGTCACCCAATGTGGTGCAATTGTAATACATAATTAATAATTATGCAGGCAAAGAGGAGCTAGCATTCTTTAACACTATATTGTGACATCAAAGTAGATAATAGTATATTATGATACTAGTGTATAAGTACACCTTTAAAGCACGTGCTACGAGTTTAAGAACACGCCGCGAAGCGTAGTGCTTTTAACGTCGCTAGTGCTTTAATGGCACTTATACACGTGTATCATAAGGTACTTTTTCTGCGATCGTAACAGAAATATAAAATCTTAGTTCGGTGACATTTTTTCCGTTACATTGTGTTAGATATTTTAGGTTATGTTGACATTCAAACATTCACCAGTGGTAACGTGCTAATATTAAGAGTGCTACAAACGTCACTTTTGACTCTAGAAACTCCCCACAAATACTACTACTACAACTTACAGAATCTAGATTGACTCTCAAGGTAAGCCATGAAAGGCGTTTTGATCATATTTGATTTCATTGAATTGGCAATATGTGAAAAGAAGTAATTGTGAAACATACAAAGTTTGATTATATTGTAAATGACATGTAATCAGTAGCGGTGGGTAGAGGGATTTTGTTTGACTAAAGTTTTATATGACAGATTCTTTGTGATTTAAAGTGCGAATGAATCATTATCTGAGATAGAAGATTTAGCAGAGCCTGGTTGTTCAATTCAACACCGCTATTTCCGCAATCCTATTTAACATTCAAAAACTTATAATGCTCCATACCATAATGTTGAGTACGCCTCTGGTTTACTGTGTCATTTAGCTTAAATAAGGTTAACAATTTAATGTCAATATGATAGATGTCAAAAATATTACTAATACGAAACTTAGAAATTACTAGATTCTAACATTAGTTCCGATTTTCACCAAGATAAAATCTAGATTCTGTAAGCTGTATTAATCTAGAGTTCCTATATGTACCTACTAAAAGTTGAGTAATTGCATCAACAAATCAAGGACAATGTGATGTAGCAAAGATATATTTCATTTATTTTAGTTGAAAGAAGTATGCAGAAAATTTAAAATCGGCCAAAATCAGGCGCTCCATGGTTTGTGGATCCAAAACAAGACACCCTACATGTTCCAACTCTTTTATATACAGGGACTCTATATTAATTCTTTTTTACTTCTTTTGTCTGTCTGTCTGTCTGCCTGTCTGTTACCAGTATAACTCAAAAACTATTTATTGGAAGAAGAAGATATTTTGCATGAAGATTACATGACTTTCTAGCATGAAACCAATCAATTTTCGGTAAAATATATTGTAACGACCTTGAGATCAAGCCGTTGCAGATGCGTGAGTTAGTGGCCCGAATATTCGAGAAACGACCTTGGAGCCAGGTGCGACGGATGAGTCAGCGGCCTCGGTAATTAATACGCGTGACACGTCAGAGATGCTAGAAAGGTCGAGCGAACTCGAGACGTTTTCCAGAAGAAACTATCCGGCAATATAAATACGCGCCCGCAGCAATAGCGGGCAGTTTTCATCCAACTCGACGCGCTTAAAGATGCAATATAAATAAACCCGTGTGTACATAACTCTAGGAAATAAATAACGAGTGTATAACAAATAAATATAACCATATAAATCATTAATGTTAAGTCGTGTATAAATAAATAAAGTATATCTGTTGTTAGAAATAGTTCCTGTAGTAATAAATAATTTGTGTTCCACGTTTAATAGTTGTTTTGTAAATAGTTAAGATAAGTCGTTATAAATAAATGCTATGTCCAAGAAGAGTCGTATAATTTTTAAATAGCCCAGAACGTAAAACGTAACAGTGGCGTCAGGTGTCGGGTTTTGTACCAGAGGCTATAAAAAAATTATTGGACATACATTAAATAAATTGATTAACCAGTACCGATAAATAAATTTAAGTGTGTGTATTGTGGATGTCTGTAACGAGATCCCAAAGCAGCAAAATGAAGGCCCAATTAAGCCAACTTTTCCAGCTGGTGCAAGCTGGCCAGGAAGAATTGAAAGCCGGCCAAAAGCGGGCAGAAAAAGCACAAAAGGATCTTAAGGAAGAGCTGAAAGCTGGGAAATAAGTACTTAAGGAAGAGCTGAAAGCCTGGCTGGAAGACGCGGCGTGTTGGCCGTGGGTGGGGAGGAGCTTTTCCTACACCCAAGAGAAGAGATCGCAGAACGAATGGTATTGGCGGAAGATGCTACTCTGCCGGGACGAACCGAGAGGGTCGTAGATGCATACCTGGATGGCGATCTCCGGGGCAACGTAGTGAGCAGGATTGAACCCGATTATGACAAAGAGGTCACTCATGGTATCCTGGTTGGGAAGACGTTAGTAAAGACTGGGCTTAAGGTTCCAGTAAGGATGATGCACGTCAACAGGGAACCGGTAACTGTCAGGAGAAGCACAATCCTGGGAATGGATGTTAGGAATAAGTGTGGGTTAACTTTAGACTTGGGACGCGGCGTGTTGCACGTGGGTGGGGAGGAGCTTTCTCTACACCCAAGAGAAGAGATCGCAGTACGAGTGGTATTGGCGGAAGATGTTACTCTGCCGGGACGAACCGAGAGGGTCGTGAATGCATATCTGGATGGCGATCTCCGGGGCAACGTAGTGCGCAGGATTGAACCCGATCATGACAAGGAGGTCACTCATGGTATCCTGGTTGGGTGGCGGTGGTAGAGACTGGGATTAAAGTCCCAGTAAGGATGATGAACGTCAACAGGGAACCGGCAACCGTCAGGAGAAACACAATCCTGGGAAGGGGCATGAGCCAACAAGAACGGAAGAAAATCGAAGATCTGGTGGCCCGGTATTAAAACATCTTCAAGTGCGGAGGTTATCCCAGCGGCCGTACCCACGCAGTAAAACATAAGTCATTCGAGTTTGGCAGAAGAGTCTTGCTGAGGACCGACCATGCTGCTCTAAGATGGCTACTGCAGTTCAAGAACCTTGAAGGACAGGTGGCTAGGTGGATCGAGCGCCTACAAGAGTACGACTTTGAAATAAATCATCGACCTGGCACAGAACACCGCAACGCCGATGCGTTATCCAGGAGGCCTTGCCCTGCGGACTGCGGCCACTGTTCGAAACTGGAGAATCGTGCGGTACCCATCAATCGTACCACTGCAGTCGACGACTCGTGGGAGCTACACGAGTTGCAGAACAGCCAGGATAACGACCCCGACTTAGGCACGAAGCGAGATGGCCGTCGACCTACCTGGCAGAAGGTCTCCGTCACCAACCCAACGGTGAAGACCTATTGGGCGCAATGGGACTCCTTGCAGCTGTACAACAACGTCCTGACCAGAATCTTGGAAGATGAGGACGGTAGGGCAACGAGATCACAATCGATGGTTCCAAGGGGTAGAGTGGCCGAGGTTTTGCGCCACTTGCACGATGACTACTCTGGGGGACACTTTGGATGAAAGAAGAAGTTGTTGCAGAAGGTCCAAGAAACGTTCTACTGGGCGAGCTGCAAAGATGACGTCTGAGAGTGGTGCCGGAGGTGCGAAGCCTGCGCTACCGAAAACGGACCGGTTGGAAGACGTAGAGCTCCGATGTGGCAGTACAACGTCGGTGGTCCGTTCGAGGAGATAGCCATTGACATCGCCGGACCATGCCCGGATACCGAATCGGGAAATAAATACATCCTGGTGTGCATGGGCTACTTTACCAAGTGGCCCAAAAAGTACTCCCTTTCGAATCAAGAGACCGGTACTGTCACTGATGTTCTGGTGAAAGAGTGCTTCAGCCGTTTTGGAGTCCCCCTGGAGTTACATTCCGACCAGGCCGGAATTTCGACTCTGGACTGTTCCAGAACGTCTACAAGCTACTGGGGATACACAAGACCCGGACCACTGTCCTCCATCCTCAATCGGACGGCATGGTGGAAAGGATGAACCGAACCATGAAGAAGCATCTGTCCAAGGTGGTTTCCGAGCATCAGCGTGACTGGGACCAGTGCATTTATCTGTTCCTGATGGCCTACCGATCGGCAGTACTAGAGACAACCGGCGTCCAGATCGAGGTCTGCTGTTACAACAGTTGTGAGGCATTGCGCCCACGGTGGACTGCTGCTCCTTCAGCCAGTGCATGTGCAAGAAGGGCCCCGCCTGCAAATACCGCCATCGAACCCCTACAAGAGCGAGAGGACAGACACCCGACGCAACTCGTTCTGGGACAGAACGACCTAAGGCGGGGGCAGTGTAACGACCTTAGGATCAGGCCGTTGCAGACGCGTGAGTCGGTGGCAAAAATATTCGAGAAACGACCTTGGAGCCAGGTGCGACGGATGAGTCAGCGGCCTCGGTGATTAATACGCGTGACACGTCAGAGTTGCTAGAAAGGTCGAGCAAATTGCAGACGTTTTCCAGAAGGAACTATCCGGCAATATAAATACGCGCCCGCAGGAATAGCGGGCAGTTCTCATCCAACTCGACGAGCGTAAAGATGCAATATAAATAAACCCGTGTGTACATAATTCTAGGAAATAAATATATGTATAACAAATAAATATAACCATATAAATCATTAATGTTAAGTCGTATATAAATAAATAAAGTATATCTGTTGTTAGGAATAGTTCCTGTAGTAATAAATAATTTGTGTTCCGCGTTTAATAGTGTTTTTGCAAATAGTTAAGATAAATTGTTGTAAATAAATGCTATGTCCAAGAAGGGCCGTATAATTTTTAAATAGCCCACAATGTAAAACGTAACAATATATAACGTGAGCACCGTAAAAAATAAAACTCTTTTTATTTTTCCTTTAACTCAGAAACTATTACTTAAATGAAATTAATATGTTGCACATATCTCAGGTTTTTACCCTTGAAGAAAACGAGAATATTTTGGACGGAACATATACAGGGTAATCACATTAAAAAATGAATATTTGTTTAGTTTTTTTTTAATTGAGAAATAGATAAAAGTAGCAATTTGTACATAGTTTAGGGTTTACACCTAACGGCCTCGAGGGCTCAACTTTTCTCTCTTTCTTATTTGTAATATAACACGCTTGTACCATAGATAACTAATACAGGGTCCAGCAGTATGACCGACCCTGTTTAAATTGTTAATAACTGTTTCAGATTTTAAAATATTTTTATTTTTTTTCAAAAATGTAAAGTAAAAACTTGCCAATATTAGTTACAATATAATTTATGTATTAAAAATATTAGGTTTTGAAAATAACATCACTCAAACTCAAACATCATTTTCACACTAATACAGATCAACCTAATCCTTAATTTGATTAAATTCATCAAGTCGCTTCGCCGTATTTTAAAGGATTTAAAATTTCATCCTTACAAAGTTCAAGTCGTGCACCAATTAGGTACTACAATAAATTTAGAAGTTCGGGTTATGTTTTGTAAACAGTTCCTTCAACTACTGACTAATAACCAAATTAATTTGAAGCAAATACTAATATTTTTAACAAATAAATTATATTGTAACTAAAATTGGTAAGTTTTTACTTTACATTTTAAAAAAAAAAATTTTAAATTTCAAACAGTTATTAACCATTTAAATGGGGTAGGTCATTCTGCCGGGCCCTGAACTTGTCGAAAGGTGTCTAAAAATATACTAAGTTATTAGTTTTTAATAAAAAAATAACAAACCAAAGTAACTAATTTCAGTTTTTTGGCAATATTTGTAAAACTAGAAATGACAGGTCAAATTTCTTTTCAAATTATTGATCACCATAGAAATGTGCAACTTTGCCCGATTTAACCGATTTCGTATCTTTTAAGATAACTAAGATCACCATGCTTAAGCTCGAAAAACGAGCATCTTGTATAGACGTATTGTATTAAATATTTTATTCATAACCATATATGTAATAAGATCATTACTGACTTTTAAAAAGTTGGAAAATGAACTATTCCCAACTTGTAACTTTCCAACCGGTCGGAAAAATGATTGCCGTCGCAGCGGTTGGAAATGAATCCATTCCCGACCACTGTGTAGGTAGGGACACTGGGAATCTCGTTCATCCCTTCAATCCCCATCACAACCTGTCGTATCATAATATAATAATTTTTCCAATTAATGTTTAGATGAAAGTGGTTGCGAATAAAATAGTATACATACCAAGGTGAAAAGTTTCATTCCTGCCTCGAGATAAAGTTGCCTCGACGCTACGCTTCTCGCGTCTCGACAGGAATGAAACACTTTCCACCTCGGTATGTAATATACTATTACAGTGGAGCATGGGCTGAACATCCTATAAAAAGTAGTCTTTCTCTGCCATGACTTAAGACATATTTGTAACTTGGGCCACCTCTTAAATTAAATCCTACATACGGTCTTGCGGCAACTATCACAGACACAGAATATAGAGAACAATAAATTTGACTATTCAATTCACCTGTCATGTGTCAAAAAATAACCAACGAAAATCCAGAATTCTGACGTTTATTTACCAATCAAAAAAATATCAGTGGATATACCTTCCTAGAAGGTATTCAAGTGACTATTTTAAACAAATGTGATTTTTATTAGAAAAAGTCAATATTAGTGTTCTGTTACTATAGAAATTGCGTAGTTGTTGCTAGATTTATTGCAAACTAATTTGAAAAAGCAGTTTGGTTCATTAAATAGTCCCTCGAATACCATTCTTAGTCAAAGTTAAGTAGATTATTTTTGCGGTGGTATCACTACTCATGTCCATTGCGCTTGGGATTAGGACTCGTGCTAGCGCACTCGTCCTAATCGTACCAAAGCGCAATGGACATTCGTGACACCACCGCAAAAATAGTCGACATAACTTTGACTACTCATGGTATTATAAGTGATTATTTCCTTCATACCCATAATAATGCGTAATCACTATGGTTTCTGTCAGTTTAATAATGACATCAATTTAAACGTCAAAATTTAACCGCGGTTAAATTAATTTTAACCTGATTATTAAAGGTGCTGCGCCAACTAAATTGTATCTATTTATTCAGGAAATAATCACGCCGAACATCCCGCGTGCATGTAAACTAGCCTGAATAAATTTTGACGATTTTCTGTCAAAATGTTTTGCTCTGAAGAAATACGTACATACTACCCCTTATACCGTTACAGTATATCTCCTAAATTTTTCGCCCCAAAATTCCTTGTGCAACGCACTCGGGGTTCTTGTTAAGCGGCAAATTTACTTAATTAACATATTTCTTAGCAAAACATTCTGACAGAAAACGGCAAAATGTAATCGGCTATTTTAATGCACTTGGGATATTACTGTTGATTAAATTGAACTTCGAAATTCTCGAGTATATAAAATAATTAGTGGGGAATTGGAATTGAAGTATGATAAATATCCCGTATGCAGTATGTTACATAGGTCTCTTATAGATTGCAAATTATGTGCGTATGTAACTATGGACTGTTTTGTGCCTATGTGGATATGGTATTGTAGATATTATTAGGTATTGTTCTGTGTGGTATGTTTATGGTCTTAAAATGATAAATATGTAAAAACAAGATTTAGGCTGTGCATTAACATATTTATGAAATAGTTGTTGTCAGCCTGTGTAAAGTATTCACAAAAATGTCGACATCCATCGAAATTCCTCTCCGTGATACGGATGAGGTAAGTTATCATAAGCTACGTGTGGTTGCTACTATCAGCACAACTCCTTTTTTAGGTGATTGAGCTTTGTTTAGACCAGCTCCCCGATGGAGATGAAGTACTGGGTATCTTGCGTCAAGAAAACTCCCAACTTAATATTTGGGTTAACCTTGCTGTAAGTTGTCACTATAAGTATTAGTCGCATTTATCATGTTTATTATGCATTTCTAGCTGGAATACTACAAGCAGAATAAAATTATGGATTTCATCAAAATATTGGAAGCATCACGGGTCGATGCTAATGTCAATTATCGCGATTTCGAAAAAGACCAAATGCGTGCCTTGGACATGTTGGCCGCTTACTATGTTCAGGAAGCGAACCGTGAGAAAAACAAAGACAAGAAACGCGATCTATTTACAAAGGCCACTTTGCTGTACACAACGGCCGATAAAATCATCATGTACGACCAGGTAGAGACATACCATCTTCGCTTGAGGAACGTAGTTATAAACGTTGAATTTTAGAACCATCTTCTGGGTCGTGCATATTTTTGCTTACTGGAAGGAGATAAAATGGATCAGGCCGATGCACAGTTTAATTTCGTCTTAAATCAGTCGCCCAATAACATTCCATCATTATTAGGAAAAGCTTGCATTGCTTACAACAAGAAAGATTTCAGGGGGGCACTGGCGTTCTATAAGAAAGCGCTAAGAACTAATCCTAACTGTCCAGCAGCTGTTCGATTAGGTAAGTCTTATGTACCACAGACAAAAGGTATTTTCCATACTAACACACCCGCCCCCATACTGATTCAGAGCTTTTGAATACATGTAAAATTTTAGGTATGGGCCACTGTTTCATGAAACTGAACAACCAAGATAAAGCTAGACTAGCATTCGAAAGAGCACTGCAGCTGGATCCACAGTGCGTGGGTGCTCTCGTTGGTCTGGCAATCTTAAAATTAAATTTGCAGCAACCCGATTCGATTAGAAGTGGTGTTCAGATGTTGTCTAAAGCCTATACCATCGATTCTTCTAATCCTATGGTACTCAATCACCTAGCCAACCATTTTTTCTTTAAGAAGGTAAGAGCACAAGAAGCTTTTTGAAGCATGTGTAATGCATACTTTTTAGGACTATAGCAAGGTGCAGCACTTGGCATTGCATGCATTTCACAACACTGAAAATGAAGCAATGCGAGCAGAAAGCTGCTACCAGTTAGCCCGTGCTTTCCACGTCCAAGGCGACTATGACCAAGCCTTTCAATATTACTACCAAGCCACACAGTTTGCACCTGCCGCATTTGTGCTACCGCATTTTGGCTTGGGGCAGATGTATATTTACAGAGGGGATGCTGAAAATGTAAGTATTGCATTAATAAAATTATGCCATTAAAATTGTTCATTTACTAGGCAGCGCAATGTTTCGAAAAAGTCTTAAAAGCGCAGCCCGGAAATTATGAAACCATGAAAATTCTTGGCTCCTTATATGCAAACTCGTCGTCTCAGTCCAAGAGAGACATTGCAAAAAATCATTTGAAGAAGGTGACGGAACAGTTTGCCGATGATATTGAAGCCTGGATTGAGTTGGCTCAAATTTTAGAACAGTCGGATTTACAGGGATCACTAAATGCATATGGAACAGCCATAAAAATATTAAAAAAGGACGTGCAAGCTGAAGTGCCAACGGAAATTTTGAATAATGTTGGAGCTCTCCATTACAGGTAAATAGTTTAGCCTCTTGTATGTTTGTAGCATTATATATTCCCCACAGATTGAATAACCTGGAAGAAGCAAAGAGATATTTGGAGGAAGCGTTGGTGCGATCAAAAGCAGAAGCCGAGCATGACCCACAGTATTATAACTCCATATCTGTGACTATTACATATAACCTGGCTCGATTGAACGAAGCACTGTGCGTGTTTGACAAATCCGAGAAACTATACAAAGATATACTTAAGGAGCATCCTAACTATGTCGATTGCTACCTACGGCTTGGCTGCATGGCAAGAGACAAAGGACAAATTTACGAAGCTTCTGATTGGTTTAAAGAAGCGCTTCGGATCAACACCGAACATCCAGATGCGTGGTCTTTGCTGGGAAACTTGCATTTAGCCAAGAACGAATGGCAACCTGGCCAGAAAAAATATGAAAGAGTATTAAAGGTAAGCCTTGTGAGTAACACGCGAACCATAAAATTAATTTTGTAATGGTTTAGAATCCTGCAACGTCTCAAGATCCATATTCATTGATTGCCCTCGGGAATGTTTGGCTACAAACGCTGCACCAACCTACAAAAGACAAAGAGCGTGAGAAAAGGCACCAGGAGAGGGCTCTCTCCATGTTCAAGCAAGTGCTGAAAATCGATCCGAGAAATATTTGGGCTGCAAATGGGATTGGAGCAGTTTTGGCCCATAAGGGCACTGTGAATGAAGCCAGAGACATCTTCGCCCAAGTACGTGAAGCCACGGCAGATTTTTGCGACGTGTGGTTGAATATTGCACATATTTATGTAGAGCAGCGTCAGTACGTCAGTGCTATTCAGATGGTAAGTAGAATTTAGTTCTTGAAAGTATTTAAATGTGGAAAGGTACCTATCTCGACAAATGCATCTCTGATAATAGGCCACACATATATTTGGTTATCCCTTCGTTTATTCCTTATTTTTTTGCTTCTTGCTAAATGGTTTTCAACCTTCCTTAATGTTCTTCATTTGTTAATCTGTCCGCCCATGTCAACTTCATTAGTCCCGCAGATGTGGCGCATGAAAAGTGAAATTTGCCATACCAGGATTTTTTCATTGGAATGGGGTGAGGGTAATTTGTTACCGGTACTGCGTACAACAAGAAGTTCAATCGAACATTTTAATTTTAAAATAAAACAATACACACTGTTTGAACAAGTGTATTCAGCTTTTAGAACATTTAGGTACATAATTTAATCAGCCAATGAGGTATTTGACATTTCTTTGTCTTAACTAGTTGCAGAAACGTTGGCTGAATATAACTTAATACACATCCTAAGCTCTGCCTCCAAATTGATATCTACAATTTGAGACTGTATTTTTATTTGATAAAACCTCTCGTAGAGAACATCGATTCACACACCCACGTTGATCTAAATGTGTTAAAGTTGCGATGTTGTTATTGGACAAAATAGATTTCCACATATCTGTGACTGAAGAATTCTGGCAAATTTTCATACTTTCCAGACTGTGAAGAGGAGGGAAATCATTTTCAAGATCGCACTTGTCCAAAGACAAAACGGTTAAAATTTCTTTGCTTGAATTTGCAATATCCAAGTGGTACGGATCACTCAAAAATTGGAATGCCAATTTGAAATCCATGAAATTAAAAAAATGTGACAAATGCCAAATGTTGAAACCTGTCTAGAGTGCCTGGGACAGTGACTCGGGGGGTATTTCTAAGCTTGGCCACCAGATGGTAGAAAACAGTTCTACCAATCAAGGCCAACTGAATCTATAGCGTCCCTATCAGGCCGTCTGATTCATCTTCTCACTCTCTCTAACTTTCAGAACAATCATACGATTAGCAGCGGCATCTGTAGGCAAATTATTTATTTTTTTGGCGTGTAAGTAACGTATCTCAAATTTGTTGGAGGTCATTCACTTTAAATATCAATTGTCAATGTCAAATTTAATACTATAATCACCCTTTGTAGCTGTATAGATTACCTTTAGTACAGCACGTGACAACTAGCTGAAGCTCTGAGAATTAGATGCTCAGTACTCTTAAACCGAGTTGGCGGGGAGAATTCAGTTCTGACAAATTTATTTTCGAGTGAAGATCAGTTGTACCGATCTTCACTAGAAAATAATTTTGTCAGAACTGAATTGTCCCTGCCAACTCGGCTTAAGACTACTGCGCATCCAATTCTCAGAGCTTCAGCTAGTTGTCATGCACTGTACAGCTGGATGTCACTAAAAAATAGCTAGTGTTAAAGATGTGCGAAATACGGATCCAGCTGTTTGGGACGATAAATCGATTTTGGCTTTGTTTGTTTATAAACAACGCACAAACGCATAAAACATAGATAAGGAATACGTCCAAACGCGCACGCATTGGAGTAAACGCAGCTGATTGGCGCATTCTGAAATCAAGGCTACCCGGGCAGTGGCGTAACGCGAATAAAACAGGTTTATTTAAGAAACAGAGAGAGCAAAATCACAAAGCGACGCAGAGTCCATAAAGCGAAAATGAAACTTAAAGGAAGAAGACCCAGAAGATTTCGACAGGTGGGAAACCGAATAACTGGCTTTTAGAAAAAGTGCAAAAATTGGCAGAAGCCCACAAAAAGTGACGGGGGAAAAGGAAGACAAAGCAGAAAAGATGGAAGCAATATTGAGAAAGCTGGACGAAGTGAAGGAAGAATTAAAAACGGAATTTAGCAAACAGCTAGTAGAGATGAAAACAGAATTCAATGGGGTGAAAGACGAGCTACAAAAGGTGAAAATCCAATGGGAAGCAAAAGCAAAAACATGGCAGAAGGAGAGAGGAGAACTAGAAGCGAGAATCAGTAACCTAGAAAGCCGACTAGAAAGACAAGAGAAGGAGAAAAGAAAGAAAAGCAGTGATTAAAGGAATGGATGTTGGGGACGAGCGGATAGGAAACTAAAACATAAAGCAGAGGGTGGCCAATTTCATACAAAAAGAAATGGGGATAGAAATTGAAATAGAAGAAGCCCACAAGATAGGAAAACCCGAATCAAAGACTACAATAGTGAAGTGTAGAAATTTTGAACAAAAGATGGATGTCCTAAAACTAAAAACAAAATTACCTAATAACATCTATGTCGACAGTGATCTCACAATCGAAGAGCACAAAGTACAGCTGACACGAAAAGAGAAAACTAAAGGAAAGACAAGAGTGGGGTACCGAAAGCTAGAAATAAACGGTGGGAAATATGGTAATAGAGGACAAACATGTCAAGAGCATAAAGGACATAAGAACGTGCAGAGGAGCCGACGTAGACTCTGACCATCTCATGGTAAGAATACAAATTAGACAAGAAATGCACAAAGAAAGCAACATGACAAAAGAGAAGAGAAGATACCAGAATATTAAAGCACTAGAAAAAGAAGAGACAAGAAACAAATACGAAGAAGAGATAGAACAAAGAATAGACCGAAGAGAGCAGACCAGCGACATAGAAGAAATATGGAGCAGCATTAAAGACATAGTAATACAGTCAGCAGCTAAAGTACTAGGACATAAAGAAAAATAGGAAAAAATAACTGGTTCTACAATGATTGCAAAAAAGCAGTAGAAGCAAGGGCAAAAGCAAGGTTACGGATGCTGGAAGAAGGAACCATAAAGGCTAGACAGGAATACGAGAAGACAAGAAGAGAAACCAAAAGAACATGCAGAGAAAAAAAAGAAATCAAGAAATAGAGAAAATAGAAAAACTAGAAGAGTATCACACTAACAAAGAGATAAGAAACTTTTACAAGGAAGCTAGAGAAGTAAAAAGGGGTACCAACCGACCACGACCTACTGCATGGACAAGGATGGAAACCTAATTGGAGGGCAAAAGCAGACAACAGAAAGATGGGCAGAATACTTCACGGAGATGCTAAACACAGAGGATGTGGCGACAGAAGAATACACAGAAATGTAAACCCAACACGAAGAGCAATGTTTCTTCAGGGGAAATTAAGTGGACTGTATGTTGTTGATTAAAACCCTGATCACTTGTTTATTCGTTTAATAATTATTGGTAATTAGGACAGTTTACAGTTTACTTAAATGGGTGCAGCGATGCTTGGTGTGACCGGCCGCTGCCAGCCTAGCGGAAGAAGTCAGTTGAGTGCCGCAAACCGGCGGAATACTGCTTGAGTCACACGCATGCAGCCGGAAACAGCAAATACGCGCGGGAATACAAATTCAAAATAAATTCAAAAATATGGTCTGGCCACAACATAGCGACCACCTTGAAACGATAAGGCATTTCAACAAAAATATAACAAAGATCATAGCAAATAACAATTAACAAAACATGTACTATAGTAAATAGATTAATGAAAGAACATTGACAAACATTTCACATTTTTATAACTTAAACGTGAATCCAGCTAATGTCCTTTTTATTGTAATGGAAGCGGACAAAGCTTTGCAAACGAGCGTTGAATAGTTCCAGAGGGAGTGAGCACTGTGGCCACTCGGTTGAGGCCATCTTTTCCAGAATGGACCTTCGTGACGCGTCCAAGGCGCCATAGGAGGGGAGGTATGCCATCTTCTTTGACCAAGACGAGTTGTTGGGCTTGAAGCACACCATTGTTCTTGCGCCACTTGACGCGATTTTGCAGCTCGCTAATGTATTCGAGATGCCATCGCTTCCAGAAGTTTTGATGAATCTGCTTCACTCGTTCGTATTGCTGGAGCCGGTTCTCAGGCGTAGTTGTTACGTCAGCCTCGGGAGTCGCAGTGAGAGGGCGTCCAACCAGAAAATGAGCAGGAGTTAGACAGGAAAAATCATTGGGGTCCGAAGACAGAGGAGAGAGTGGTTGTGAATTTAAGATCGATTCAATTTGAGACAAAAGAGTGTACAACTCTTCAAATGTTAGCAACTCGTTTCCCGCCACTCTTCTCAAATGATGTTTTATACTTTTTACACCGGCTACCCACAAATCACCAAAGTGAGGGGAATGCGGTGGTATGAAATGCCATTCTATACCAAAATCTTGAGCTAATTGAGACAATTCTTTATTATGTTTACGAATGAATTTAATCATGTCTTTCAGTTTTGAATTGGCACCAACATAGTTTATATCATTGTCTGAGTAAATTTTACTCGGTTTGCCTCTGCGAGAAACAAAACGTTTCAACACCAATAAAAAACAATTGCTAGTCAAATCTGAAACTAGTTCTATATGAACTGCTTTTGTTGCAAAACAAATGAAAACACAAATATAGCATTTTGAGGTTTTGCTACCTCGTCCTTTTCTATCTTTGAGTAATAAGGGACCAGCATAATCTGTGCCCACAATCGCGAAAGGGGAACTCTGAGAAACTCTATCTTCAGGCAAATTACCCATCACAGGATTGATTCCTCTGGGAGAAGCTCGAAAGCACCTCACGCAATCATGCACAACTTTTTTAGCTAGATTTCTACCGTTAGTAGGCCAAAATGTCTCGCGTATGGTAAATAACAAAAGTTGAGGGCCAGCATGAAACAAACGTTTATGTTCATGCTCGAATATCAGTTTTGACAAACGATGATTTCCCGAAATAAGAAAGGGATGCTTTTTGTTAAGCTCAAAGTCAGAATTTTGAATTCTCCCACCAACACGAATTAAATTATTTTTATCTAGAAATGGGGAAAGGCTCAAGACACTACTTGATGAAGGAATTTCCCTTTTTTCCTTTAACAAATTATACTGATTTGGAAACGATTCGCGTTGGGATATTTTTACTAAACACAAAAGAGCTTCATCGATTTCTTTTCTTGTCAGTGAACCCGTACGCCTTTACGTGGAATTAAGACAATTATGCTTGAATCTTAAACAAAATGCAATTATTCTTTTTAGAGTATTTAAGTTTGAGTAATTTTCAAATTGTAATCTTTCAACATTTGATGACGCGAACACTTGAGCATTCTTCTTCAATTCAGGAAGCTTTTCAGGAGCTGTAGGAGCTTGATTCAATTTAGGCCATCGATGCTGAGAAAAATACAGAAAGTCAGGCCCATTCCACCATAATTCATTTTCTTGAATTTGAGAAGGAGGTACTCCTCTCGACAACAAATCTGCAGGATTGACATTGGTAGGAACATGCAACTAGAAAAATGTACTGGTCAGAGATTGAATTTCAGCGACACGATGTGCTACAAATGTCTTTAACAAGTTAGGTTGAGTTTTAAGCCAACCAAGTACCACTGTAGAGTCTGTCCACAAGTACACGTTTTTGGGTTTGAAACTTAAGGACTTTAAAACATTGTCTACTAGGCGACTTAAGGTTAAGGCACCAGACAGTTCCAACTTTGGAATCGTTATTGTTTTCAATGGGGCTACCTTGCCCTTTGAACATAAAAGACGACAAGATACTATATCATTTTGAGAAACAGATCGAACATAAACACAACTGCCATATGCAAGGGTACTTGCATCGCAAAATCCATGTATGTCTACATATTTTGGATTTTCACACATAACCATGACCCAAGGTTCAAGAGGTGTGGATGAATATATTCAGGATTTACATCCTTTAAGACACGAGGATCATTTGAGATCCATTTTCTCAATGGAAAACAACCAGAGTTCAAGACATCAGTTATGCTCATGCAAATCTCCTGCGCTTCTGCAAGCGAGTTTGCACCAGCAAGCAAATCATCGACATAAAAATTATTCAATATAATTTCAGAAATTTTAGGATGTGTATCCTTGCAATCATAACCTAATTGGGATAGGCTACGTATTGCCAAAAAGGACGCCGAAGCGGTACCATAAACCAATCGATTCATGTCGTAAGTCTTGACCTTCTCGTTCGGATTGGGTCTCCACAAAATTCTTTGTAAGTATCTTTGCGAGGGACAAACTACTACCTGCCTGTACATTTTTTCAATGTCAGCAGAGAAAACATAAGTATATGACCGAAAATCAATTAAAATTGAAATTAAATCATGCTGTATGACAGGCCCTACCATTTGAAGGTCATTAAGTGCATAACCTGTATTTGTAGCTGCTGAGCCATTGAAAACAACTCTCAGCTTGGTACTGACTTTGTCTTCACGAATTACACCATGATGCGGAAGAAAATAAGAATTTGCGGTGTCATCCTTTTCTGAAAGAGTGATGTGACCTAACTCAGCATATTCATGCATGAACTGTGAGTACCTATCACGCAACACGTCATCATTCTTAAACCGTTTTTCAAGTGAAATTAAACATTTTTCGGCTTGATTATAAGAATCGCCCAACTTTGAAGGAGATTCTTTCAAAGGAATCTTAACAATGAATCTACCATAGCTATCGCGTGTAGTATTTCTCACAAAATGATTTTCACATTTATTTTCCTCGACGGAAAAAGCCTTTTTCATAGGAATTTCCTCCATTTGCCAGAACTTGGCAATCTGATCTTCAACATTTACAGAAGAATAAGTGAAGTTGCATTTTACCTCATTTGAGGTCATTGACGGATAGCCCACATGACCACTTACAATCCAACCAAAACGTGTTTTTTGTAATTTAGGTTGACCTTTACCGAGTGAAATTTGCCCTACGCACAACAAATCATAGAAACATGAGGCACCTATAAGAATGTCGATCTCAGCTGGCTTCTGGAAATTAGAATCAGCTAGATAAATGTTTGAAGGAATTTTCAAATGAGAAATATTCAAAGGACTATTTGGAATAGCGCCCGTAATTGTAGGTATAATCAAACAACAAATATCAACATTAAACTTGGTATGTGCCGCCATTAACTTGACTGTACACTTCGATTTAACTTAGGATAGCGAATTTGCCAAACCCATCACATTAATTTCAACTTTGTTCCTTTTTAGACCTAGCCGCTGAGCGCATTTTTCAGTTACAAAATTACTTTGACTTCCCGAATCCAATAGAATTCTTACATGATGAATTTTACCATGAGAATCACGTGCATTTACAATAGCGGTTGACAAAAGAACATTTGTATTATTTGAAACAAACGAAGATATTATTTCAGATTTTTGAACATTGTTTTCATTGTTAGAAACAGTTGAATCAGTGTCCTTTTCAAGGTGCAATAACGTCTTATGTTTTGCTTTACAAGTTCGGCATCTGTAAGATGATTTACAATCCTTTTTGATGTGGCCTTTAGCTAAACAGTTTGTGCACAAGCCATTGCCCTTTGACTTGGCAATGCGGTTATCTACACTTAGATTTTTGAACTCATCGCACTTATAAATTAAGTGATAACCCTTACAATAATTACAAAAAATTTGTGAAGAAATTAATGACCTTGAATGCGTTTCCTTACGACTATTCAACTTAGAACTTTTTTCATCAATTGTTTCCAACAAAGATGCTTTCTTTTCAAGAAAATCAATTAAGTCCTCTAAGGATGGAACCATGTTATGTCCATTTGAGCTTTCAAATTATCGCGTGGTCGTAGGATCTAACTTTGAATAAAGGAGATGAACTAGAAGTGCGTTTCTTTGTTCGCTTGGATCTATGAGTGCGTTAACAGATCTCAAATTTTTATTAAACGCGTCAATTAATTCTCTCAATTTACCTGATGACTCCTTAGCCATATTTTCCAGGTTGAACAATGCTTTTAAGTGATGATATATCAAAACTTTAGAATTATTGTACCTGTCATTAAGACTTTTCCATGCTATTTCATAATTATCAGATGTAATTGGCAAATTTTTAATTGAATCGCAAGCCTTTCCGGTTAAAGAGGTACGCAAATAGTGTAATTTTTGCACTTCAGTTAAATCCGAATTTTCATGTATTAAACTTTTAAACATGTCCCGAAAACTTAACCACTCTTCTGGGTTACCGTTGTAAATTTGAAGTTTTATGGTTGGCAAGTTCACAAAGTTCATCCCATTGGATGACCTTACCAAACCTTGATTTGATCCTGCGGGACTTGCAGCCGAAGGGAAAGACAAAAAAATGGAAGAAGTTCAAGGGGATGGAATTAAAAAACACCATAGTGAATACCAATTTTAAACAAGGCTTAGCAAATGCACTGGAATGTAACCCGCAATCAAACAACATTCAGGAGGAATGGGATAGATGTGAGAAAATCATAAGAGAAGAGGCGGAAAAATGTCTAGGAAGGAAAAAGAGAAACGAAAAGGGAAAGGAGTGGTTTGACGACGAATGCGGAAATGCCCTAAAACACAGAAACGAAGCAAGGATAAAGATGCAAAAAAGTGACACTATAGAAAACAGAAGTACATATGACAGAGCAAGAAGGAAAGCAAACCAAATCTGCCAGAAAAAGAAGAGGGAATATATGGAGAAGAAACTACAGAAAATAGAGGATTATTATGTAAACAAAGAGATAAGAAATTTCTACCAGGAAGCAAAGAAAAACAAACAAGGTTACACAGGGACAACATACTATGTGAAGGACAAGGAGGGACAATTAATTGGAGAGAGGGAACGGAAACTAGATAGATGGGCACAGTACTACAAAGAGCTACTAGCGGAAGAAATAGAGAGAGAGCAAGAAATCGAAGATGAAGAGGGAGACGAAGATCCGCCGACACAGACTAAAGTAGAAGAACCATCGGAAGAAGAAATAATCGAGGTAATACGGAAATTAAAAAACAACAAAAGCCCAGGAGAAAATGGAATACCAGCAGAGTTTTTGAAGGAAGGAGGGACAACCATACTGAAAAGGATTGCGCAGCTAGTAAAAAGAGTATGGCAAGAAGAGAAGATGCCCAACCAATGGAAGACAGCGGTTATATGCCCCATATATAAGAAAGGTGACAGGACAGTATGTGATAATTATCGAGGGATAGCACTCTCAGATGTGGTCTACAAAGTAGCAGCAACAATAATTAGGAATAGACTGCATAAAATACAAGAAGAAGAACTAGGTGAATATCAAGGTGGATTCAGAACAGGACGATCAACAACAGACCAGATTTTTGTGATGAAGCAAATATTACATAACACATTTTTTTTTTTTAATGTATTTAACAGCAATCAGAATAATACATTCTATGAGCTATTGTGCTGGATGGAGGAACAATTGAATATATATCCCTCAAAGGGCCTGGTGGGTCATCCCCAATGGGAGGGCCTCGTCTTCACTTCAGGTCAAGTCTGCTGGCCATTTTCTTTTGAGTCTTCTGTTGGGTCTGTCTTGCACAAGTGGTTGTAATGTGGTATTGTGGTGGTTTTCAAGGTTCTGTTGGTGTTTCTGGCTTCGTTGTTGAATTATTTCTTTAACTGTTGGGATATGGAGATCTTGATGGAGCATGTGATTGGAGATGTACCATGGTGCATCGGTTATGGCCCTGAGAATCTTTGACTGTGCTCGTTGAATTATTTTTATGTTTGTATTGCTAGCACAGCCCCACAGCTCGATGCCATAGGTCCATATTGGAACAATTATTGTTTTATAGATTAGTATCTTATTTTCTAGTGACATTTTAGATTTTCTGCCAATCAACCAATAAAGTTCTTTCATTTTTTGATCTATGTGTTTTCTTTTCTTCCGTATATGTTCTCTCCAGTTCAATTTTGAATCGAGGTGCATTCCTAGATATTTGGCACTTTTTGTTGTAGGTATTACTATGTTGTTGATAATCACTGGGGGGCAGGTTCCTTTTTTAATCGTAAAAGTTATATGCTGTGACTTGTTCTCGTTGATTTTTATATTCCATCTTTTAAGCCAGTTTTCTATGTGGAAGACATGGTCCTGAAGGTTTGCAGATGCTGTTACAGGGTCTTCGTGAACAGCTAATATGATGGTATCATCGGCAAATGTACCAGTTGTGGTGGCGTCTGATGTTGGTAGATCCGAAGTATACATTAAATATAGGAGTGGGCCTAGCACACTTCCTTGTGGGACTCCGGATTTTATAGGTTGGAGGTGAGAAACTGCATCATTAATTTTTACTCTAAAGAATCTATCCGTTAAGTAAGATTTTAGCAGGTGATAAAAGGATTCTGGTAGTGATTGTTTAAGTTTGTGGCATAGGCCTTCGTGCCACACCTTATCGAAAGCTTGTCTCACATCTAGTAGAACTGCAGAGCAGTACTTGCTATCCTCTATCGCTTCATTGATTACATGAGCTATTCGATGACACTGCTGTATTGTAGAGTGGCCATGGCGAAACCCAAATTGATGATCAGGAATGGTTTTAATGATGGGAATGATACGTTTTAGTATTAGTCTCTCAAATAGTTTTGATAAGGAGGACAGTAAGCTTATTGGTCTGTATGAAGATACTTCTGTCAGCGGCTTTCCAGGTTTTGGTATGAGGATTATTTCAGATATCTTCAAACAGTTAGGCCAGTATTGTAGCCTAATAATAGCGTTAAAAATATACGTTAGCATTACTAATCCTTTTTTTGGTAATTCCTTCAGTAGTTTAGATGTTATCATATCTACACCTGGCGCTTTTCTATTGTTTAGTATTGAGATTTGATCCCGGATCTCTTTGGGACTGGCTAATTTTATATATGTCTGTTGCGTGGTTAAATCGTTACTGTTGTCTTGAGTTTGTTGTATAGTTTGTTGTGGGTCATCGTTAAAGTGGGTAAATACTGTTGTTAGGTAGTGTGCAAATAAGTCTGCTTTTTCCTGACTGCTTCTGGCCCACTGACTTGTGTTATTTGCCACTCGTATTGGTGGGGATGTTGTTTTAGGTTTATGTAGAGATTTGATTGGTCGCCATATGGAATTGTCGTATCGGTTGATGGTTGTAACATAGTTTGTAAAGGAGTTGTCCCTCATTTCTTTTAACTTTGTTTTTAAATTATTAGTAATTCGATTATAGGCTGTTTTGTCGCTAGGAATGTGTGATCGTTGCCACTTTGCTCGTGCTCGTCTTTTTTCTGCAATGAGCTTCTTAATTTTCATTGGAATGTTGATTGAAAGTTGCGGAGCTGATAGGTGAGGAGTAGCAAGTTTGGCGGCTTCTTGCATAACTTTGATAAATGTGCTTGTTGTTTCTTCTACTTCTTCTAGAGTTTTAAGACTAGTTTTGAGTTGTACTTTATTAGTAATTTTAGCTTTGAATATTTCCCAGTTAGTTTTTGCGTTGTGCAAACGAGGAGGCTTATTGACATTTATTATAGAAGTGCTGATAGTTGCAATAATCGGCGAATGATCTGAGGACAGATCATAACTGGGTACTATGTCTGTGTACGTTGTTGTTATGCCGCAAACTACAAAGAAGTCCAATAAGTCTGGGAGTTTATGGGGATCGCTCGGCCAGTAGGTTGGTGTTCCAGTAGATAAATAAGAGTAATTCCTTTCATGTAGTAGTTGTGATAACTCTCTGCCCTTGGTGGTAATAATTCTGGAGCCCCAGAGGGTATGTTTACTATTGTAATCTCCCCCTGCTATAAATTTTGGTCCCAGTGTTTGAAAGAAGTTTTGAAAATCCTCCTTTTTTAGGTTGTGCCTTGGTGGGCAGTATACTGCGGTTACTGTTAATTCATATGGCATTGTTTGCACTTTGATTGATGTAGCTTGAAGATGATTTTTTTCATACTTAGGTAGTTCGTAATGTTTGATAGTGGATTTTATTAATATAGCAGTGCCGGCATGGGCAGTAATATCTGGGTGGTTGGTATAATAAAGCGTAAAGTACGGAAGTGTGAAGAATGACTGATGTGTAAAGTGGGTTTCTCTTATTAATAAAATATCTATTAAGTTTTGTTGAACAAATACACTTATTTCGTCTCTATGTTGTATTAGGCCGTTGGCATTCCATTGTGCTATTCTTAGGGATTGGGTAATTACTTTAGTTTGGTTATCAGCGTGGTTAGCAGGTTTAGGACCATGCTATTTTGTTGGATAATCTGGTTGAACATGGCTTTGAATTCTTCGAGGAATTTGCTGAATTCTGTGCTGACATTGTTTTCATTTTGATTTGAGTTTTGGACTGCCTGGGCGTAGCTAGAATAACGGTGTGGAGGTGCTGGTTGATTTGGCTGAAGAGATATTGGTGTAAGTTGTATTGCTGATGGCTGTGGCATGTTTGTTTTGGATCTGTTATTTTTGTATAAATTGTGATAGTATTCACATCCCCTATAACTTGCGGGGTGTGAGCCTCCGCACAGTACGCAAGTTGCAGGTGTTTCTCTACTTTTTTTGCAGGATTTAGTATCGTGCGATCCTCCACATTTAACGCACGCATAGGGTCGGAAACAATATGTTTTTGTATGGCCAAACATTTGGCAGCGTGTGCATTGTACAATTTTCTTTTCTTTTCTGGGGGGTTCGATTTCTACAATTCTATTCTGCAAACCTTTTATTTGATATACGTCCTTGTTATTAACTGCTGGCTCTAAGTCCACAAAGTACATATTTAGTGGTTCTTTGGTTTTTCTATTTCTTATGTTAATTATATTTCTGACTTTGTGGCCTTTTCCTTGCAATTCTTCTTTTATATCTTTAGGATCTAGGCTGTGGTGTAGATGTTTGATGACTATTCTGTGTGCTCTTTCCTCTTTGGGCTGATAGGTGTGATGTATAATGTTTTGTTCTCTCATAAATTTAGCCAGTGTTCTGTAATTATCTGGGCTATCGGTGGTTATTCGAATACTGTTGTTTGCTAGGGTTTTGGTGACATAGTGATCAGGTGTTAATACTTCATTTATTTTAGCAACCATTTGTGAATAGTTTTGTACTCCATGTACAAAAATTGGTGGGGGTTTCACAGCTTTTTCTACGCTGTTGCTTGTGTTTGTAGTGTTTTCTGGTTCACTATTTATCAGTACACTGTACTTGTTGCTTGTGTTGATAGCTTCGGTGGGGGAGAGTTTCTTTCTTTTAACACTTCTTGTTACTTTTTGCCAAGTATTCTCTTTATTTATATCCTCGGGATCTTCATCGGTTATAACTGTCATGATTTCGTCTTGTTGCTGATTTTGGTGTTGTTGTGTTTGCTTGTACTGTTCTTGTATTTGTGACATTTGAGTATTTGGTGCTGTGTAGTGCTGGGTTAGAATGGGTTGTGATGCAAGTGCATTATTTTGGGAGAATTGGTTATTAAGTATTGGGACACCCTGTATGTAATTTTGTTGTTGATGTATTGGCAGTCCATTGGTATCAAAACCAACTAAGTTCCCCGAAGGGAACATATTTTATTTTATTTATGCCTCTTACCAGTTTTGTTTTTGCAACACTATCTCTTAAAAAGCTAGTTATCAAAACTGGGGCAGATTTAGTAATTTATTAGTTTAAGTCCTAATGTTTAAATTGTATTGTTATAGTCAGTTTCACCTTAACACTTGGCCTGCTGGCCTTCCACTTATCACATTTCACTTGATAACTTATCTGAGCAGTCTTTACTCTTCAAGAGTCAGATGCAGACTACACATAACACATATGAACAAAATCTAGGTCTGCATATGCTATTTATCGATTTCAAGAAAGCATATGACTCCATTCTAAGAAATAAATTATATGAAGCCTTGGAAAAACTAAGAGTGCCTGGAAAATTAGTGAAGCTAATAAAAATGACTCTACAAAATACTACCAACAAAGTAACGACAGAAGGAAGTTTGTCCAAAGAATTTGAAGTGAGGAGAGGATTGAGACAGGGTGACCCTCTGTCGACAACCCTATTCAACCTGACCCTAGAAATAATAATCAGAGAAAGTGGAATCCAAAGAAACGGGCTAATATACAACAACAAGCAACAATGTGTAGCCTATGCAGACGACATAGCAATGATGACGAGAAGGAAAAAGGAGCTGGAGCAAATGTTTAAGGCGATAGAGAAAAAAGCGAAGGAGTATGGACTAACAATAAACGAAGATAAGACAAAGTACATGGAAATGAAAGCAGGACATCCGCACGATATAAACCAGATCAAATGGAAGACAGCAGACAACAAAGAATACAACTTCGAGAAGGTGACACAATTTGAATACCTAGGGGTGACAATAACGAACACTTGCCAGGAAGAAATCAAAATAAACAAAAGATTAGCAAAGGGTAGTAGAGTAGTAGGAGCCCTCACAAACCTAATAAAATCTAAAAGCTTATCTAGAAAAGCAAAAATAAGAATATACGAGACGATAATAAGGCCGACTGTATTGTATGGGTGTGAAACCTGGATCCTCAACAAACAAGAAGAAGCAAAGCTGAATATATGGGAGAGGAAAATACTGCGGAAAATATATGGAGGAATAGAAGTAGAGGGAATGGGATGGAGAAGAAGAACCAACCGGGAAATCATGGACCTATATAGGAAACCAAATATTGGACAAAAGGCAAAAACACAGAGGTTAAGGTGGCTAGGCCATGTGACAAGGATGCCCGACAGCAGACTCGTTAGGAAAATCCTTAAAGCAGGTGAAGGAGGGAAGAAACGGAGAGGAAGACCAAGAAGGAAATGGTTGTCAGCAGTGGGAGAAGACCTGTTATCAGTGGGAGTGGAAGATTGGCAAGAGAAGGCAAAGGACAGACTAAAGTGGAAAAGAATAATAAAAACTTTTGAAGCCATGGGTCTACAAGACCTGTAGAGCTGTATTATATATATATAAACTTTTAAACATGTCCCGAAAACTTAACCACTCTTCTGGGTTACCGTTGTAAATTTGAAGTTTTATGGTTAGCAAGTTCACAAAGTTCATCCCATTGGATGACCTTACCAAACCTTGATTTGATCCTGCGGGACTTGCAGCCCTTGAATCTACTTTGAAATTTCTCAAAAACAATTTCGAAGAAGCAATTAACAAATAATATTTTTCTTCAAACGAACCGGTTTCAGCGTATTCAGCTTATATATTTGTACTTGATTGCTCTATTTTTTGTTGCAAGTCATGAAATGTATGTAACACTGGGATTAGTGCTTCATATTGTAAACTAAAAGTTTCGACATCAATTTCAGTAATTAGATTTTTGTCTATACTAAATGTTGCTTGTAATTTTTCTAAAGTTTCCTCAAATCGAGTTAAGCGTGTTTTTAAAGCATTTCTTTCAGGAATATGATCCATTTTGTGAATCATGAACTACAAAACTTTTGCGTGATTAGTCAGTAAAACAACAAAGTTTTAAATTAAGAAAATAGCGCTACACAGGGTAGAAAACACAACACAGCATTAATTGGAACGAAGCCAATACAGAATTAATTGTTGATAAACAACCGAGCATTAATTGGAACAGAGCCAATACAGAATTAATTGCCGATTAACAACCGAGCATTAATTGGAACAGAGCCAATACAACGTAAATGAATAAACACAGCGAAAAATTTAATTTCTTATCATGAAATGAGGGCAAACTTATTTACCTCTCCCAAAGTAAATGTGCAACTAAATAATGCGCGAAGAGCTTCTCATAATTTTCCCTTCACACTATTATTTGCTTTGATTAAGAAATTACGAAAATACGCTTATTTGTGCTTTCAATGAAAATTGTATTAATCTTTTATTCAGATCAAACATATGGGTAAAAAGCAGTTAAACATAATTGAGGTCGTGCCAGAATGCTTGGCAATTTCTCTTATAAATGTGAACTCAACATTGAAACAAATCTCAAATCACAATTAAGGATAAGAAAGAAAGGAATTTGCTCACATTCATCCGGTGTTTTTGTCGTGCTTCCTCCGCTGGCTGCAACGTTTACGGCATGCTGTTGCTAATCACCTCGAAGTTGACCATGTGCGATGCTCCATCCGGCTCGAACGACCATGTTTCTTCAGGGGAAATTAAGTGGACTGTATGATGTTGATTAAAACCCTGATCACTTGTTTATTCGTTTAATAATTATTGGTAATTAGGACAGTTTACAGTTTACTTAAATGGGTGCAGCGATGCTTGGTGTGACCGGCCGCTGCCAGCGTAGCGGAAGAAGTCAGTTGAGTGCCGCAAACCGGCGGAATACTGCTCGAGTCACACGCATGCAGCCGGAAACAGCAAATACGCGCGGGAATACAAATTCAAAATAAATTCAAAAATATGGTCTGGCCACAACAAGCAAATAGAACCACCAACCCTTAGAAGAAATAACAGAGATCACAAAAAACTCAAAAACAACAAGAGCCCTGGCAAACACGGAATACAGGCAGAACTAATAAAATATGGGGGGACCGAACTATGTAAACAAATACACATACTAATGAAGGAGATATGGAAGGTGCAGAGAATGCCCAATGAATGGATGATAGCAATATTGTGCCCAATACATAAAAAAGGAAACGGACTTCAATTCAAAAACTATAGAGGAATTGTGCTACTGGGTGTGTTATACAAGATCCTAGTCAAAGTAATTGCAAAAAGATTAAATCCCTACATAGAACGAATTTTAGGAGAGTATCAGTGTGGTTTCAGGCATAGCAGATCGGTCATGGACCAAATTTTCACAGTAAGACAGATACAAGAAAAATTTCATAAACGCAACATCCAGCTACACCCAATTTTCATAGACTACAAGCAGGCGTATGATAGCATAAGTAGACTGGAAATTTTTAAGGCACTGGAAGACCTAGGATACAAGGTAAAATTATAGAACTTGTCAAAATGACACTACAAGGCACCGAAAACCAGATACGAGTTCACGGATGCACATCAAGGAGTTTGAAGATTGACGGCAGGCTAAAACAATTTGGTACTCGAAAAAATAATAAGAGACAGCAAATAAACAGACAGGGAACAATAATCAAGAAATCACATTAGTGCATAACGTACACAGATGACGTAACCGTAGTTGCTAGGACAAAGGAAGAGCTAAAGCACCTAATTAAGAAAATCGTAAGAACATCGGAGACTTTTCGACTAAAAATTAATGAAACAAAAACCAAGTATATGATAATGAAGAGAGGAGAACAAACAAATGACCCACTAAAAATAAGAGACGAGCAGGGCAAAGAATACAAATTTGTCAGTCAGTCATTCATTTCAACGCTGTATATCCTAGCAAAGAAAACATCTGATGGACGTATAACCCACATCTAAATGTTACAGTGAAAGTAAATGCAACCAACTACTATTTTAGTAATTACTCTATCATTTGACATGCTTTTACCCATTTTTGTAAAAACCATGTCTGTAAGAATACCAACATGTAATGGTTTTTATATTTTTTGCAGTTACAATCTTGTTTATCGTGTGCATGCTTTCAAAGAGGTACACAATTTTTTTAACTTTAACACTCAATAAAAATGTTTGCTTACAAGGTAATAATATTTTAGTAAATCCAAAACACAGTCTCAACCATTGCGTCATTTCACATAAAAATGTAAATTTATCCTGCCAAGGGAAAACGCTAAATGACTAAAATCCGAACTGATGATTTTGCCTTAGTTGAATACTACTAGATAGGAACCTTAAACAAACACACTGAAGATGACATCTAAGAATATTCAAATATATGTTTTTGATTTAGATCTTTTTATTAATGTTGGCTGATAAATAATTCACATCTTTCATTTAATAATCTTTACTAGCCGTAAAGAAAAACAAAATATAAAAAGGCTGTATTTACGTTCTACATGCCGAATAATATTCAGTCGAATACATCATTATCAATCTGCATTTCCTCCGATGAACCTAATTTAGAATCTGATTGTTCAAGAGAAATTATAATTGGAGGAATGTCATTCACACTACACTTCGCAGTAACGTTTTTCAAATTTTTCGGCTTAAATCCTGTGCATCTACAATTGTAATAGTGGCTAAACTTCAATATAGCATCCCCATTCTTTGCGCAACCGTAATGGTTTTGCAAGTCAGCGGCTCTCAACTCGTCGTTTCAACGGATTAGAACTGGCAAAGTACTAGTGAAAGGTACGATTTTGCGATGACCAGTTCCGAACGGCTAAAATGCAGTATCATAGACCACTTCTGCCTCATGCGCAGGAGCTATAACTTTAGGTTAGCTGCAGTTTAAGATTTGTGTGTACGTAGTACATAATGTTCTATCATTTGTTTGGAAACCACTGCTTTTCGGGGGTTTGCTGCATCTTTTGCATTGTTTATGGCAAAACCTTTTTCAAAATTGTTAATTAATTAAAATACTGATTTTGTCCCATAGAATCACTTGTTAACGTTGATGCCAAGTGCTTTAGTTTAAAGTAGCATTTTACTAGTGCCGCTTTCAGGGTTTCTGATAGTAATTTTCCATTTGACATTATAAAACTCAATGAAGATACTTATTTCAGAAGTAATTCGTATGATGTCTCGATTTGACAAACAGAATTAAAATTGTCATTTTGACTTTAGGTAAAGTACGTTTTTTTCCTATAAAAATTTTGAAGGTCAAAGAATTTAGGGTTTATATTGGCATTACTTGGATTCCTTAAAAAAATATGTTGGTAGAATTTGTTTTAGTAACTTTTTAGAACTAAAAATTGGTGGGAAATTTAAAATCTGGCATTAAAGGAGTTTTGTTTTTTAGCTAATCTTTCGTAAACTTCTTCTGGCATGTTAGGCTGCAGATCTAACAGTTGCTCTACACGCTTCAGAATTGCTTTTTTAAATTTAATTTTAAAAGATTCCGTTATTTACGCGTATTCTTTTTCAAAAAAAGAAAAGCTGACAATTTAATTTTAAATGTCAAAATGACACAAGTCGTTTACAGAAAAACCTGACGAAAATAAATTTTCTAGTAATTTAAAAAAAGCAATTTTGCCAATTTTACCTTGACCTTGAAAATTTTTATAAGAAAAAAACGTACTCTACTTGTGACATTAAATTTCACACTAAAGCTACACTGCTAAAATAAATTCAAACCAGTCTACTGTGTTTCTATAATCAAAAATCAGACTATAAATTGTGTAAACACACCTCATATTTAATACCTTATTATTATAATAATTATAGCTGCCCAATATTTTAGCAGTTTCCATTTCGTCCAGTAATGGCCCAAATTAATTAAATTTCTTCTTCGATTTCAGTATGAAAACTGTCTGAGAAAGTTCTACAAATACCACAATGTTGAAGTTTTGCAATATCTGGCAAGGGCTTACTTTAAAGCTGGAAAATTGAAAGAAGCAAAAATGGTACTATTGAAGGCTAGACGTGTGGCACCCCAAGACACTGTTCTGCTGTACAACATCTCCCTCGTTCTGCAGAGGCTCGCCACTCAGATATTGAAGGATGAAAAATCAACTCTTCAAACCGTTTTGCAGGCCGTGCATGAATTAGGATTGTCATTAAAGTAAGCACATTAATATTTTAAATTTAAAAACTTCCGAAACTTACATTTTGCAGATATTTCACTTACTTGGCTGAGCACGGGGATAGAATGCGCTATGATATAACACTCGCAGGCTTGGAAGCACGACAGTGCCAAGATCTCCTATCCCAAGCACAGTACCATGTCGCGAGGGCCAGAAGAGTGGACGAAGAAGAGAGGCAGCTACGTAGGAAACAAGAAGATGAACGCACGGCCTTTAAGTTACGACAAATGGAAGAACTGGTATGTATGATTACACTAACTGGAGAATGGCTAGTTGTTGTGATGGAATAACTGGCAAATTGGCGGCAGCATACACAAACTGATTGAAAAATAGAAATCAACAGCTTTATATTTTTACATTATTATTATTATCAGCCATTTGGATCCCAGTGTTGGGCAAAGGCCTTCCCCTTCTGCTTCCATTTAGTTTTGTTTCCTCTCTAGCAATCATAACTGTCCTGCTTCTTCAGATATTTTTTCCTCTTTTTCTTCGTCCATCTCTTGGCATCCACTTTGTCGTTCTCAGTACCCATCATTTTTATATTATAGTTATGTATATAACAATACTCAATTATTGCAGAAAAAACGCGAAGAGGAATCACGAGCCACCAAAGAGCAAATGTTGCAAAAACGCCAAGAATATAAAGAGAAAACCAAGAATGCTCTCTTGTTCAGTGAGATGCCAAATGAAAAGTCGTCCAAGGGTAAGGGCCGAAGCCGCAAAGACCAGTACGTCAGCGATTCCGGGGGAAGCGATGCAGAAAATGCAGGCGAAGTGCCGAAGGAGAAGAAAAAGAGGCGCAGGAGTGGAGACAGGAAGGATCGCAAAAGGAAACCTGGTGCCGGAAGAAAACGCAGAGATCGGCCTACTCGCTCTGACTCTGACAGCGACAAGCCAAAAGGCAAACGGAGCAAAAAGAAGGGCAAGTCAGCGAAGATGGAAGATGATGGACTCACTGCCAAACAAAAGAGCAGAATCGTTTCGAAGGCCACCATATCCACCAGCGAGTCGGACAGTGACGATAACAAACTCAAAATTGCCAGCGGAGATGAAAGCGGAAGCGGCGGAGGCGGAAAACGTGGCAAACGCAGGATTTCCTCGGGTTCGGACAGATCGAGCCGGTCACGCTCGCGGTCCAAAAGCCGCTCCCGGAGCAGGTCTCGGTCTGGAAGCGGCTCCCGATCTAAGAGTGGATCACGGTCCAGATCGCGCTCCAAGAGCGGATCTCGTTCCAGGTCGCGTTCCCGGAGCAAGTCAAGGTCCAAGTCTCGCTCCCGCAGCGGTTCAAGAAGCCCATCCAGATCGAAGAGCAGGTCAAGGTCTAAATCACGATCGCGTTCCAAATCCAAAAGTGCATCTAGGTCTAGATCTAGATCGGAGTCGAGATCTAAGTCTCGTTCAAGATCAAAATCTCGTTCAAGATCAAAATCACGTTCCCGATCAAAGTCTCGTTCAAGGTCCAAAAGTAAATCTGGTTCTCGCAGTCGCAGCGCTTCTAGGAGTCGCTCTGGGTCTCCTGCTAGCAAATCGGGGAGTGAAAAGGGCTCTAGAGCTTCCAGCCCAGCCAACAGCGCACATGATAGTGATTAAATATATTTGAAAAATAATGGTGTTTTGTGTTTTATTCCATTTAACCAAATTATTTTACTGTATTTTAGTTGGTACACTTTATTATGTTTGCAAAAAGTAACAATTTTCGGGTGACTTTATGTATAACAGTCAATTTGACCAAATTCCACTGTTGGCCATACATTTTACAGTTATAGTTTATTCCTTTAAGATGGTAATGTTAATACTGCAGAAAAACAACACCTAAGTTTTAATAATAAATGCATCTTATTTGTTTTTGTCTTGAAATGTTATTGATTAAAGTAAGTGTATACAGAGACGAGGCGTTTAACAAGTGGTACTTTATGACACACTTACTACAAAATGATCTATTTAACAATTTGAAAGACTGTTAATCTTGTAGATATTAGCAAGATGGAAACACACACACACACATATATACAGTGTGGTCCATTAAGTGTGCAACAAATGGGATTTTTTTTTATTAGTTGTACAATCGAAATTTAAATATTGTCAAAAGTTAGTGCATGTTCGATAACCATATAAGATGCCCTTAGAATAGCTTCAAGACAAACATTATACAGGGCAGGACAAAAAATATGAAATTCGTTCAAGAACAAAGTTACCTTATTTCAAAAAATATAGCAAAATTTTATTGAGAAAAGTTGTTTAGAATTAAAAGTTATGCTCAAATACAAAGTCACGGCCTCCTATTCAAATTTTGATTCTTTTTTGGAAAATTTTGTATTATGATACATATTTTTATTATTTTTATTTTATATGTATTTAAAGTAGCCACAACCACGTCCCTTTTAAATAAGTTTTAGCAACTTGAAGCGTATTTGTAAAATTTACTTGCATTTATATTTTTTTAGGTAAGCGTCCACTTCATGTTTGTTGCAACGATATTTAACAGAACTTTAGAATTTCGCAAATATTCTTTTTAACAAGGGAAATGCTTTACTAATAATAATTTACATATGAACAACTCTTAATGAAATCAGAATAATAAAAATATGTATCATACGGGGATAATACAAAATTTTACAAAAAAAGAATCAAAATTCGAATAGGAGGCCGTGACTTTGTATTTGAGCATAACTTTTGATTCTAAACAACATTTCTCAATAAAATTTTGCTATATTTTTTGAAATGAGGTAACTTTATTCTTGAACGAATTTCATATTTTTTGTCCTGCCCTGTATATTGTTTGACTTGAAGCCATTCTAAGGGCATCTGATATGGTTATCGAACATGCACTAACTTTTGGCGGTATTTAAATTTCGGTTTTACAACTAATAAAAAAATGTCCCATTTGTTGCACACTTAATGGACCACACTGTATATATGTGGCTATCTTACTTGCCTCCAAACATATAACAGACACCCACGCCTCCATGACAAGGAATATGTTTTTCTATGTGTATTCCTCGTCAATCTCTTAAATAAGGTTATCGTAACAGAAGCATCAAGAAAGGGGTAAGGAATTATCGGTATTTGAGATATATAAAAAAATTGTGCACACAAAATAGCAACTCAGCTCCAACTACACTGCTACAATGTTGGCTCCCATTGTATATCGCAGTGTTACACAATCGACATACTCACGTCCAGGAATGTTGCCGTTCTGTTGCATGTTTTGCCTAGGGAATAAAGGTAGCACGTCGTTTTGTTTTCGCATTTCGGCACGGCGAACCTGATGACGTATCTAAACAACGCACGGATGGCATTCTGCGTGTGTTAATAAATTCTTGTGGGTACCTAACATAGCTATATTACTACAAATAGCTTAATAAAATCAGTTGCCTTGTAGTTACTGAAATCGTTATTAGTTGTGCTCTTTTCTGTTTGTATGTACATGTAAAAAATATTACATCCACCATATCCTTGTTCATTAGAAAAAAATCAGATTTTTTTACATTTGGTTTCAACTAAATTGTTTATTTTCAGTATAGTTAGTACGTATACGAAACCAAGGGTTTTTTATAGAGAAAAAAACTAATAAAGTACATTTTTATTAATTTTTAAATTGCTTTTAGTAAATGAACTACAAAGTAGAAAATAATTTTATTTATTATTCTCGGATTTATATGAATAAAAATCTGGTGTGATGCACTCACACAACTTCCTTTTACAGTAATCTTATAATTAGCCAAAAATTTGATTTTAAATTTTTAAGCATTTGTCAAAAATTTTAAAAAATTGCAAATTCTACAAAAACGGTACAAAATAGAGCGTTAGATCAAGAAACAAATTTTCTCTAAAATTCCAAGCTGAATTAAAAAATGTAATAATATACCGGGTGTTCTAATTAAAATAGGAGTTAATACAAAAAATTAAAAAAGAAAAAAGAAACCCATTTTAGAGTATTCAACTGGAAAATCACCTATCTCACATCAATACACATTAAAAATGTTTTAAAGAAATCGTTAGAGCCGTTTTTGAAAAAATCTAAAAAAACACCTACTTCCGGTTATGCGATTATCTTCAAAAGCTTGCTGTCGCATCTAGATAGTACGCAAAACTTATACAGGGTGTTATATTTTCACCAGTGATAGAGCTCATCAAAATGAACAACTTTTCTATTTATCGTTACTCATTTAATCGCATATTTTTTCAATCATTTATCTTTCCTAAATTTGACGAGCCGCTTGGTAAGCAAATCTTAGTTAAAAGTGAACGACACAAATATATTAAAACTGCAAAGTTCTTGCACAAAAAACATGCGGTCAATAACTTACCTACCTCAATTGATAAAGTATGTTGGTGACCAGATGTGAACTAAAGGTTTTATCAGTACCTATGCAGTTTTTGTTGATTTGCATATCAAAGAAATGCTTTTTGTGTTTTGTGCCATTAAATTAAAATATTACTCCATAGGCGGGTATGCATTTTTAGAGTAAAACTGTTTTGAATTTTAACGCACTTTTGAGGGCGTTTTCGAAAAAATTATAAATAGAGAAGTTGTTCAGTTTAGCGAGTGCTATTTTTGTTATTTTTGGGGTTCCACAACTTCCTCTTATTCCTCCTTCTTTTTCCATATACCTCAGCTTTTCCTCCATTCTTTTTTGGAACTGCTGCTTTATTTTTGGTTCTTTTAGCCTGTAACTTTGTATCTTTCTTTTAATTATTTTTCTTTTCTTATCCTGTCCTTGTACATTTCAGTTCTTTATTGTCATTGTTACCATAAAGTGGTCGCTCCCTATTTCGGGACTTCTCTTTACTTTTACCTCTCGAACTCTGGGTCTAATCTGTCTGCTAAATATAAAGTAATCTATTATGGATTTCTCATTTATCTACTCTCTATTAATTACGGTAATAAATTTTACCTAACGCAAGAAGTCTTTTATTTCAGTAATTAACTCTTGATTTTATTTCATTCGGTCGATACGAGTTCATTCCCAATAACAGCAGGTAAATTTTGGAGCCAATTTAAGATTCAAATAAAGAAAAAAATAGGAAAATCACAAAATCATCCTCCAACCCCTTAGGGGATAAAAGTTGAAGTAAGGGAGTAAGATTACATTTATTACAGTTTATACGTTTTGAGATTGTAATAAAGGAAAACAAATGCACTCGAAATTGCCAAAATCATCCCCCAATCCAAGGAAAATACCTCAGTGTTTGTTTATTTTTAAAAAAAAACATAATATCCAGTGCGAAGAACGGGATTCCCTGCTAGTTGATAATAAAATTGGAGTTGAAGCCCTTATTATGCAATACTGCTTCTGGTATCAAATTGCAATCTTAATCCTCTCTAATGACTGGGCTAAATACATTCAACTATGTTAGTTACAAAGTTCACATTCCACATACTGCATTTGATACTTCGCTTATGCTGTTTTGGCAATTTTTTTTAAAGCATAAAATCTTGCTTTTATGTAAAATGTGTTTAGTGGTTTTTAGTACTATGTTAGTACTATCGGAAAGTATCCCCCAGGAGCTGTTCAAGGTCATCAAAATTGGTATTTTGACATCAAAGGAACTGACAGTGAGTGTCTACTTGTTTGATATATGTACGTTGTAATTATGTAGATACTATCTAACAATAATTACCTAATAATCTTTATTTAAATTTGTTTTGCACGGTAAACACCTCAATTTTACTGAGCGGTTTTAAAATGCGCTACATAAAATGGCGACCCCTACGACTGAGCGGTCGCATTCAGCGAACTTTCACTCAACAGTTGTGTTGTCTGAATGCGCCCATTACTACAACGAAAACACATTTGTTATATTCTAATATAATGTTCGGTGATTGGCCAATTGAAATTATTATTTGCATTAAATTTACAATAATACAGAAAAATACATATTGAGTTATTCCTTTATACAGTTTTTACTAAAGCATTTCGTTTGCCCAACACGAACTCAGATTTCGCGATATTTGTCTGTATGATAATTTGAGATACCGGCTATGGATTTGTAACAGTACTAGCAACCTATACTTTAAAATCTGTGTTTGGCAACCGCTTAAGCTTTTCAGTAAAGCGGGTTGTTTATGCAAAAATTTGCAAGAAGTCGACTGACAAATACATTTATCCGTGATAGTACCTAAAAAAACTGTAAACTTTTAAAGCCAAAATTTAATGTTAGGTTCATTGGAAATGAGAAATAAATATACGTAATTTGTGTATAATCTTGCCTTACGAATTGGCAAATTTAACAGACTCACAAGGCAAACTTGATTAAATTATATTTGGTTCAAAAATGTACATTTCTTTACTACATGTTTACATAGAACCCGCCTCTTAATTATTCAAAAGTAATAAATACAATACTGGTCATAGTTTTCATTGCTTAGGATCCTCATTCCGACCTAAATTAAAATTCAGTCAAATTTAGTAAGGGCAGTCAGTGGCAAATATTAACTTATTGTAGAACAAGGAGCCTAAACAACCTAATTTACAACAATAAGAGTTATTATTTTACTATTGATTGATTTTTATAACTTGAAGGAGCATTCGCATTAAACGTCGTTGCTTAATATGGATATCACAAACATCTTCGTATTAGTTATTGTGCGCAGCCATTACACTTGTTTGTTACAATTGGCAATTACATATTCATATTAGGTAGTTTTAGGGTTAATAAAATAATAACTCTGCTTAATTTTACTATATACAGTACATAACTGATGTACAAAAGACATTTTCTCACTTATCAATTATCAATTGCAGTTTATTAGAAAAAAGAAATAAATACAAAGTATTACCTCCTGGGTATTTTCCATGTCTTTCTTTGCTTATTTTATGTGCCTCTAAAAGAATAAAATCCCCAGCAGTACGTTGAACGTCAATTAACATTATTTTAAATTAAAATTGTTTCGATCAACAATTTCTAAGTAGACAATCTGAAATCAATGTTTAAAATCTACATTATTACTATCTATACTAGCTGGTAAAGTTACCTATACATGCTTATTAGGCGTTTTGTAAACAATAGTGTTCGATATAAAAGTGTAGAAAAAAGTTGAAATTGTAAAACCTTCTAAAATATCCTATTTACATACAAATACAGAGTCAAAATAGAGTGACTATCTATGCAGTACTAGTAGTCGTTTTTGAACTAAGAATATCATGACTTCCATAAAATGAAGTGAATGTTGTGTTAGTGCTCATACTTATTGGTAGAGTATCGGTGCTGTTTAAGGTGCCGAAAGTTGATAGCATTTCGCCAGCATCTTCTGGGCTTACGGATACTATGTGTTGTCTTAGTTGACATTCTGAGCTAAAACTAATGGTAGCAGTGGCTGCTATATGTGTCGATTAAAAAATACATACCGATTAATGTTGTTTTGTTCCCTCTGTGACTCCGATGGCAAATATTGAGTAGCCACTGGTGTTGGCTTTATGACATAGATGTAAACTCCGATCATTGTGAGCAAATATGATAGAAAATATAGAGCATGGCACTACAAAATTATAAATAAGTAACAATATAGCTCATAATACTTATTCTATACCTTATAATTCAAAAGAACAGTTCCTGTAATGAGCGTATAAAAGTTTCCCGAAAGTAGTGACAAATGTAAGGCAGTTGTTCCCATGTTTTGCAAAAACACAGACGATAAAATGCAAAAAACAAACTGACATGTGGAAAAGGACACCAGGATTTCTGTAGAAGTCTGCCAGGAATCTGTGAGTAAAGTTTGCTTCTCTAGAATTACCCTGCAAAATGTGTTTAATAATTAATAGTTATGGCTAACTCTATGCTAAAAATGCACAAGTAACTATAAAATATATCGATATATACGTGCTAAATACCATAAATTACGATGCCGCTGGAACAAATATGGCCAAGTTATAAGATAAAATGCAAATAAAATAAATTAATTGAGTACTATACATTTCTAGACATGTGTAAGGGCTGTTTTATTAATTTTTAGTTATAGGAAAATTCAGCAATGGTTGCATTTACGTCAAGAAACCTCTTACTACGAATGCTTTTTTGTCTTTGGAAAGAAAATTAATTGCTGGGGGCAAGATCTGAACTGTATGAAGGGGGTGACTCCAGTAGATTTGTATAAAAAATTTAAAGTGGTAAAAGTTCCATATACTGAGGTCACCCAGGTGGGTGATCTCTTGGAATTCACGAGGACAGGACTGCCGTGCTTAACGAAAATAACGTATCTGCTAATTTGACATTTGTGAGAAAATGGCGATTGAAAACAGCAACCACTAATTGGAGGATATAATAAAAAATAGTAATAAAAATGATACTTTTTTTTAAGATTGACTTTTTCTTATTGCTATTGAATTATTTATTAACTTATTGATATCGTAAATTATTTGTTCAACCTATTTATTTGCACATACGTTTTTTTCGTTTGTGTTTTAAGGGTATCAACACATAACAAGTTTAACGTATATACACTAAATATGCAGATACGCTAAAATCGTCAGTCATATACTTTTATTTTTCTTAGCAAATTTAGCGTATGCTCATATTATTAACAATTTATTTGTTATTCATTTTTTATTTAAAAACGATCAAAAATATTGAAATTAAAAAAATTATTCCAAAAAATAATATATTCATAAACTATATTCAAATACATATTCAAATACATATTAAATACAAAATTAATAATAAAATTTAAGAAACCTCAACAATTCCCAAGAATAAACACTGGAATATAAGTAACACTGATTACTCGTCTAAAAACTCTTCCTCTAGCAAGATAGTGGTACTTAACTCTTGCCAAAAAGATAGTTTGTGAGCAGGAATTAAAGGTGCTAACTTTTGAAGTATGTTTGCCTTCCGTTAAGGTGCAATACCACGGTCTTCTTTCTTTGCTGCTGGTTTTATTATATTTTCTTTCTGGTATTTTTTTGCAATTAAATTTAATTCTTTAAATTCTGTGCAGTTAAAATCCTTATAAAACAGTGTCTTGAACCCCCGTCTGCTTTTTATCTCTACAATGTTTTTCAGACGAGGTCCATCAGTTTTTTTTAATTGATATGTTGATGTTAGATCAGGCCACATAAAGAAATCAGAGGCCTTCATATCTTTAACGTCACCATTGCCAACGCTTTTGATGGCGTTAAGGAAGTCTTGAAAGTCGTATACTTTATTAACTTTTCTTAAAGCCAGTTCGATCTGGTGATGATAACTATCGGCCGACATAAAGGTGTGACCAGGTTCAAAATACTTAATAGTTACTTTTTCAATCGCAGTTTCTTGGTAGTTTGTAATATAAATTAAAAAAGAAAAAAACACCAATTTTTGTTTTGGGCAGTACAATTATCCACCCAAAATACCAAGTGTTTGACATCTCGATACTGCACGAAGAAGGCATAAAACGTACTGATTACATCTTCCTTATTTCTTCCAGAGACGCCTTCGTGCCACACTGCTGCAAATGGTTTTGCAGAATTCTTTTTTAGTTTTCCCAAGGGTACAAATGTTTCGTTATATGCAATAATAAGTGGACAGAATAAAACTTGTTTAAACATTTCTAGTCGTGGCAGCATAATTATTTTTTGCATATCTACAGAAAAAAACATTTTATCGGCAGTATTTTCGTTGGCAGCGTCGATTCTATAGTTTTCTCTCGTAAATTCTGCATTTTTAATGTGTTTTTCCCATTTTTGACATTCATCACAATTGGCGACAATATTTTCACTGGTATGGGTTCTGTCATGTAGACGAAAGTTTTCACACTTTTCGCATTCCTCGTGTCCTAATTTAGTAAACGAGATATTTAAGTCACCGGTGACCACATTCCTGTATGTTTCATATGAGCATTTTATATCGGGGTAGTGTTCTTTAAAATTTGACCACATACCAGTGATCGTCAAGTCGCTAGGTAAATAAAGTCTTTTTGGGGCGTGTTCTCTTCGGTAATGTGAAATACAAGGGGAAAAGCTTTGTATGTGCTTCACAATAAGTTCTCTATCTACTGCTCTTTCTTTGTTTCTTTCCGAACGTTTGTCTTCTTTAAGAATAGAACCTACTTGCTTCTCAGCAGCGTTTCTCGTATACACTCTTCTTAGAACAGCATCATTGTTTATAGAAAAACCCAGTGTTGATAAAAACATTTTTTTACACACGTTTTTTCGAATATCTTTGGATTTTAGAAAATATTTAATACTATTATCTTTTCTCTGCGAAGAGTCATTTTGCCTTCTTTTCACAATACCCTGTTCAATATGGTTGCTGATGAACAACTCCCTTTCACGATTATTTAAGTTCCAAAACTTCTCGTTAATACGTTTTCGTTCGTTCTCGTTAATTTGTAAAGTGCATTGTTTTTTACATTCTTTTTTGCAACCTTCTTTTAGGGCATGTTTCTTTTTTTTCTCGTTGTTGCAAAACGAAATTCTTTCTGCTCTTGATTTAATAAATTTCTTTCTTATTCTATCAGTACCAGCTTTTGTTATAGACAAATCAAGGGCAAATATGTCTTGTCTTGAAATTGTAGGTAGATTTTCTTTATTATTTTCCTCGTCGTTAAGAAAATTATCCAACGGAATTAAATTTTCATCTAAAATTCCCATATTTATTAAATCCAAATTTTCTTCAAAACGATCCTGCTCTTCTATATCTTCTATAGTTTCAAATTCCATTTCTTTTCCTTCTGTTGTCGGCTCCAAGGCTTTACCTAATTGGTTTTGTTCTGTATTTTGCAATTCCATTTTTTTCTCGTCCGCCGTTGTGTTTACATTTTCGATTAGAATCTATTGTTATATCTATAATTTACTATAAAAAATAAAATTCAATGCTGCTTTACTTGTAATAAGGTTTTTAAATTCACATATTTACAATGCTTGGCCCCCGGTAATGAATTTAAATACCAAACTGGCCCTCGCAGCAAAAAGTTTGGACGCCTCTGGATTAGATCTTCCATTTCGTCTAGCATTTTGTTTCCATCGTCTCTACATTTTTCTTTATTGGCACCATTATCCAAGAAACTTTTTTTCAGTATTTCAACTTTAGTAGTGTGAAAAACACCAGAATGGAATGCACCATTAGTTAAAAGTTGAAGTTCCAAATATTTTTCATAATTCTTTTCGACATGACCATTTCTCTCTAAGAATTTATTATTATTATTATTAGATGTGGCCATTAACGTCAACATCTTCCCACGAAACATTTTTACCACTAAAAAAATATGAGAAAAACTAGTATAGATGCGAATCTAACTTTCAGTAATTAAGAATAACTTACACAAAAGTACGTGTCAGACCAGAAAAACTTTAAGCGATTAAATAAGAATTATCAATAATAACTTAAAACAACTGCAACTTATTAGATTACACTTCTACACAATACAAAGCTCTTTGTGGAACTAAACAAAAAGCCGTTAAATCAGAACATTTGCCGCCAAATGCATCACCTACACGTCCAATTAAAACAGAAATAAATCGTATGACTACAAAAGAGGCGGGCCGTTGCTAAGCAACACAGACGTATCTGCGTTATTGCAGATGCGCTTGGGGCAAATCCTGATTTTAATAACCGTTTACTAGATAAAAATAGCGTATCTGCCAAATACGTTTTTTTTGCTTGGTAATACAAATATTTAGCAAAGAAGATACGTTTTATTGTTGTAAGAAATGCAAATACGTTAATTTTGGTTAATAATATGTTACTCAAAAAACTCAAATTGCAATACGCTATATATCAAAGTCAAAATTCTTAACAAAAAAATACCATATTTAAAAAATATATATTTTTTAAAGATCTTCATTGTTAAAAGAATATATATAAGTCAAAACCTCAAAAACACAAAATTTGCGGATACGTTGATTTTGTTAAGCACGGCAGAGGACACAATGATGTTAGTCTCGACTCTCTAAGATCCAAAGATCCCCCACAAGTGGAAATTTTGAAGGAGAATAACTCAACCTCGTGCCCTGTTTATTTATATACAGTTACACAGGATATTTTGCTTTCATGTAATTAAGGACAAGCAAAGGCTTTAACTAACTGAAACCAGCTAAAAAGCACACGGTATCTTTAAACTGGGGATCCCCAAGGAACTACCACTTGGGCAACCTCGAGATCTAACTTCCACCCCCCAAAAGTCTCACTTGCGGCGAGAATCAGGACCACTGCTAGTATGTTCCCCGCCCCTGAAGAAACCCAAGAGATAAGCTGGGTGATTCCAGTATATCGAACTTTTACCTTTTAAGTTTTTTCAGCCATAAGTTGCATCATCGTGGCGCAACAAAATATCGCATAAAATTTTTCTCTCTATACACTTTGATATCCTTGGTCTGCTATTAATAATAAGGCTGCCAACTGTCCCATGGTCCCACAATAGCAGTACTGGTCCTGCATTTAAATAAAATGCATTGAAACGATTGAATCCACCCATCGAATGGCGACTGTAATCCATATAACGAGTCTTAAGGGTGCGTCATGTGTTTCGTGTAGATGACAGCGTGTGTGAGAGACATCTTCTTGACTTCATGTATTGTGAAAGATAGACGAATAACCCGAATTTGTTATTGTTTGTAATTCAGCTTCGTGCGTGCATTATCGTCGCATCATTATTGAAGAAGCGCAGTTGCACATTCACAGAGGACTTGCAAAAGTTCCTCCATCTTTTTATTAGTTGTACAACCGAAATTTAAATACCGCCAAAAGTTAGTGCATGTTTGATAACCATATCAGATGCCCTTAGAATGGTTTCACGCCAAAGAGCATACAGGGCCGGACAAAAAATATGAAATTGGTGAAAGAATAAAGTCCCCTTATTTAAAAAAAATATAGCAAAATGTTATTGAGAAAAGTTGTTTAGAATCAAAAGTTATGCTCCTATTCAAATTTTTATTCTTTTTTAGAAAATTATCCGAGCGAGACGGGTAATAAACGAAAAACAGAGAAGCAAAATAAACGTGGCAGAAATGAAACACCTGAGAAAGATAGCGGGGAAGACGAAAATGGATAGATGCCGAAGCGAAAACATAAGGAAGGAACTGAACCAGGAAGACGTCGAAACAAAAATAAACAGAAGAAAGTTCAGCTGGTATGGACACGTAATAAGAATGGGAGAGGACAGAATAGAGAAGAAAGCAATGGAAGCTAAAAGATATGGAAACAGAAGGAAAGGAAGACCTAGGAAGGGATGGTTGGAACAAGTGGCAGACCTAGGAACGAAAAAGGGAAAAACAATGCAACAGATGAAACAACTAGCGAGAGACCGGAGAGGATGGAAAAAGTGGATAGAAGAAAAATGAACAACAAACTCCGACGCCATCAGGGCATAAGGAGAAGGGAGAAGAAAAAGTAGAAAATTTTGTATTATTCCCGTAAGATACATATTTTTATTAGTTGTATTTTATATGTATTTAAAGTAGCCGGTAACCATATCACTTTTAAATAATTTTTATCAACTTTTTTTAGGTAACCGTCCACTTCATGTTTGTTGCAACGTTATTTAAGAGAACTTTAGAATTTCGCAAATATTTATTTTAACAAGAAAACTGCTTTACTAAATTTTTTTAAAAATAAAGTAACTTTATTCTTGAAGGAATTTTATATTTTTTGTCCTGCCCTGTATGCTGTTTAACTTGGAGCCATTCTAAATGCATCTGATATGGTTATCAAACATGCACTAACTTGTGGCGGTATTTAAATTTCGGTTGCACAACTAATAAAAAAATGTCCCATTTGTTGCACACTTAATGGACCACACTGTATAATGTACAAGTTAGGGATGGTAAAACCTGTTCCGCTAAAGGATCAGGTGCACCTGATCCGAATCGAATTCTGAACTAGGTGCACGAAACTAGATTCACGGTTCTGTTCCCGGTCTTGCAGTTATAGTCGCGTGTTATATGACTCAAATGTAATTGCCATAGCGATCCCACAATTCCAAATCCAACTCTGATATTCCTTGTGTACATTATGCAGTTCCTACTCAGTTACGAACAATTGCGAAGTACAAACCGCATCAATCCATTTCCAATCCAATTTCAAATTCAATGTCTTTGCAGTCCAAAAAAGAGAACCGATTTGATTCACTTGCCTGGAGCAAGAGTCCAGTATTCCGCTCCACAGTTCCGCCGCTCCATGCTCCTCAACGTTGATGTGAGTTCAGTTTCGGTGCAATTCATTGAAAGAACGCCGAATCAGATGACCTACTCTTTTACAAACTTCGAACTAGGTGCTCCTACTCCGGCAAGCAAAGTACGTTCAAAAGAGTAGGTCTAGGAATTGACAACCATCTCTAGTACTAGTGGAAGAGCTCAAAGATTTCTGCGCAGATGCAGTAATTCAATACAAACAAAAATTTGGGGTATAGCAAAACGTGCTGTAGTGAAAATCTCGCAAATGTTTTCTCCCCTAAAATCTTACTTTTTATCACAAGAAAAATGTCCTGCTGTACTACGCACCTTCTTTTCCAATAAATGTTCAGAGTTGTGGTTGAAATTTGTACACACTCAGGCTGTAATGTTTCATGCCGCTGTTAGGATGATGGAGGGAAAAAAGACTTACTTCTCAGAGGTTTCTCATGTGTTTCTGGATTTAAATCTAAGTATGCAAATCCATTGGAGAATGTATCTATAAGCATCAGAAATCAGTTGACTAAGCTTGTGGAGATGGTTAAATTGAGTATGTTTATCTCGAGGCTTCTATCGGATGGAAACTCAATCCACTTGTGTTCATCCACTTGAATTTTACAAGGTAAACTATCTAGTTTGAAATTTCGATCGGATGTGCCAAGTAAATTCAGTCCTATAACTGCCAGCTCCCATTGAGCGAAGTGGATGCAGCGTCGCATCTATGATGACAGAATCACGATCGAGTTAGCTCGACAGACCAGCTGTTTTGGTGTACACTTAAGTTAAGGTAGATGTGGTTGACATTTTCCGTTGCTGCCAAACCATTACATAAACTAACAATCATAATAAACGGTACACTTAGCAGTTTACCAATGCCTGTTTTTGAGTGTGTTACAAGTTGTATCCAAATTTCAAAATAAAAATTACACACGAAAAGTAAGATTATGTACGCTGTTAGGAATTCTAACTGTAACATAAGAAACAATAGACGATATTGAGAATGGGCATTAGTGATTAATATTATTTAATCATAGCTTAGTGTCTAAAATAAAATGTAATTAGTAAATTATCTGTCCATTGGAAGTACGTGCCAGACAGGCGAAAGGAATTTCGCAGACCAAATAGGGCCGATAGTAAACATTGTGACTTGTACGTGCCATTATGCGTGGGACCGATTTTGTCCTCAGGTTTCCATGGCCTAAATAGCTTCCTGCAAGCTTTTCTGTAAAAGCAAAAATTTTGGTGAAGGCAGATTTTAAATGACATCGGTAGCAAACAGATCGCTCACGAGACGAATAACTTGTAAATAAACATATTTTAAGCTACTGAAGTCTTTAATTTCTCAAGTCGAGCCTTTACCTTAATCAGTGTAACTAGTAATCTGTGTCAAACTGAAAATCCCTACTTTAGGCGTATTGCGACAACGCATTTGACGTACAATAAAGTAAAGTAAAATCGGTTAATCAAGATCTTTATCTTCTTCTAACGTATCATTCGTCTTCGTTCAATGATAACAGACTTGCTTCTCGATCGCACAGTACGACAAAAACGTGTAGCTTGTAACAGGGACTGACTTGTCATGATCGGATGGCGTTTCCATCCGATAGAAGCTCTGAGATAAACGTACTGATTGATCGCAATTATTTCATGGGTCATGTCCGCAACGTTTATAATAATTGCATTCAGTACCTAGAGAAATACATTAAACAATATAATAAATTTAAAACATTTACTTGGATTCAACTCAAAAAGTCCCTCCGATGGGTTGACGTCCAAGTAACATTTCAACATTTGGTCGAGCTTAATAACAATACCAACATTACAACAGAAGATAGTTTATTTGACAAAATATCCTGTGTCAAATTATGTGGATGATATAGTAATAAAGAGGTAGGAAGAGGAGGGATTCTGTACTGAGAAAAGATGGTTGTAGATTTTTCAAAACTTTGAGAAGCCATACAAAAACTGCTTCATGCTCGAACAATATCTTCTGTGCATGCCAGGGACCAATGCACCCACAAAGCAGGTTCTTTTTCTAATGAATGCTTTGTGGACAAAACAGCTTTAAAAGTAGGGACGACGCACACAACGTTAATTGTAAAATTTTACATGAGAAGTTGTGAAAACTCTACCAAATATTAAAAAAAAAATCCAGAACTAGTGAAAAAGTGTCATAGCAGTAACAAATATAATTTTAAAACAATAAAACATTATATGTATACTTATGCATATATTTTGTCCCCCCCACCTCAGTATGCCCTCTACCACGTAGAATAACCATGTCCCGCACTGACACCATCAACGGTTGGCAGCCTTAACTAACAATTAAGAGAACAGCCCTCGTATTATACTGGGTAATTAAGTAAGTACGTAGGTATTAGCTACAGTATTAATGTTCCTCATGTTTTACTTGCCCTGTATAAATATTATAACTTACATTTCTATACCACTAATGACACTTCCAAATAAACCCATCAAACCCAAGTATTCAACAATATCTGTCTTTTTCACGGACAACTCCTGTAGAACAGTAACAACAGCGAACAAAACAGCGCCTCCAAGGCACAACATATCTCCCACCAACTGATTTTTACCTAGAATTAGATAGAATTTTAGTGAACAATTATTTTCTAAAACAAAGAACTTAGATCGGTGTAAAGTATCTGGTCAAATACATACCATTAAATCTGGAATCTGTAGTGTTGGCCCATACAAGGCACCCTATACCCATAAGGCAAACAGAGATAGCCATTATGTGTACCATGCGATAACGAACGCCAAGCACTAAGCAACTTAGTGCTAAGGCTACCGGTATGGCTACGCAGCCCAGTAGCTAAAAATTGTAAGACGTTGCCATACTTTCATTTAATATACTTTAGAGCTCACCTGTATGCTTGTTAAAGTAGTGAAGCGATGAGCAGAGTTCATTAACGTATTCGCTTGGACATCAATCAGGCACAGCAGCATATACCGCCATCCTCTAGCCTTTATAATAGAAATTAAACCACGGTCTCCTTTGCGAAAAGCAAGCCAACTCGTGTAAATGACAAACAACAGCATGTAATGGGGAAAACTCTGTCCTGTAGGTAGCATCGTATCTGTGTTTGTGTTGAAGTAGTGGGATAATGTATTTATAGCGCATAATAGAACAGAAAGAAACTGTCCCAGAATTACGTTTTGCCAAATAACCCTACAACGTTTGTTTAAATATATTATAGTTTGAATTAACAGGGGGATGCCACTTGCCATTTTCCTAGTTCTGAAAGATTGTTTCCTATCTTGTCGCACCACCCCAATTCGCTCCCCATTTTGTTACTGTTATAAAAAAGTATAAAATTACAAATGTTTTCAGAACGCATACAAGGGCGGGGCACCCCAAAACCACCCCTAAATATTTTTGAATTTACCACGCAAGCGCTGAGATGTACAACAGGGAATTATATTATCAACCTCCTCGACAGAGTTGCCAAATAGCCCCAACAGATTACTGAATGCCGCTAGCGAGAATAATGAAAGATTCTAAAATTTCCACTGATCAGTAACGTAATGTAAGAGCAATAAATTATTAATGTTATACAAACAATAACATTTAAAAATTTTATTACTTATAGTAATAACTCGTTGTTGTGTTTTTTATACCGTGTGTTCAAAAAGAAATTTCATAAGGGTTGGCCATGAAAACTAAAAGGAATTTAAACAGCAAGCTTTAGACTTTATTAGCTGTCATTGTTGTTGTTGTCGTAAGTTTATATTATAATCTGCTATGGAAAGTCTAACGCCCGTATTCATAGTCGTTCGCCAGCGGATCGCCGGCGACTCGCCAGAGTTTCGTTATGAATAGTATGTTGGCGGCACTGTACGTCTATGTCAAATTCGAAGTTAGCAGGTTAAATTTTGTGTCAATTTCTGTCAAAACTGACTGAAAACCTAACCTGATCACCTCGAATTTGACATAGAAGTACAGTGCCGCCAACATACTATTCACAACGAAACTCCGGCGAGTCGCCGGCGATCCGCTGGCGAACGACTATGAATACGGGTGTTAAGCTTTCGGTTTCTAAAGTTTGCTGTTGACTTTAGTTTTGCCTTCCATGACCAACCCTTATGTAATTTCGTTTTGAACACATGGTAGAAATTGTTAATATAATAACGGATGCAAAGATATAAGAATAAAAATAATGGCTAATGCGTTGAAGTACAGAAACTTTTATACAATAAACGTTTCAGTTGTAAGTTGGTACTTTGTTTAATTTAGTTACTTTATAAAATTCATTACTAACTGGATTTTTTTTTTAAATCTGTAATATTTGTATACGTTGTATATACGTTAATTTTAAAATAATTTCCAAATATATGCCATTTTTTGTTTTGAAATTCTGTGTGAAGTGTAGTCGTAAAAATTTAATGATCAACCTGTTGCAGCACACAAGAATATTTACTATATGGCAACAGCGCCTAAATTGTATCTACCAGTGTCAGTTGTCATTTAACTGTCAAGTCTTTTACGCTTTATCAATACTCTTCAAGACAACATTTAAGTTTTAATAATAATCCTTATGTAATGTGATTGCAAAATGGTAGAGCCGATTTTTGATTTCCAATTTCGCCTCATCCTAATAGGCGACAGCACAGTGGGCAAGAGTTCCTTGTTAAAATACTTCACTGATGGCAAGTTTGCAGAGGTAGGTATGTCAACAAAACACAATGAATCATTCCAAATAATTGGATTAATTTTAGCTATCAGACCCAACAGTAGGAGTGGATTTCTTTGCCAGGCTAATAGAAGTCAAAGATGGCACTCGGATAAAATTGCAGCTGTGGGACACAGCTGGGCAGGAACGTTTTAGGTCAATAACAAAGTCATACTACAGAAACTCAGTAGGTGCGCTGCTAGTCTACGATATTTGCAACAGAACCAGTTTTGAGCATATTCCGCTATGGATGGCTGAAGCAAAGAGACATATTGAACCACACCGGCCTGTTTTTGCCCTAGTAGGTTGTAAGTTAGATCTGGTGAGTAATGGCGGTCATAGAGAAGTTTCCAAAGAAGAAGCAAAGGCGTTTGCAGACCTAAACGGGTTGTATCACGTCGAACGTCTGCTAGGAAAGGCACTAATGTCGAAGAAGCGTTTAGGTCAGTGACGCAAGAAGTCTACAATAGAATACAGACTGGTGAATATAAAGTTGAGGATGGCTGGGATGGTATTAAAACGGGATTCACTAGGCCAAACGGGCTGGATTTCAATTTGGTAGAAGCCGAACCTGCAAAGTCATCTTGTTGTTAGATATAAGGAAATTTTATAATAACCTAACTAATTTTTAAAATGTGTAAAGTGATATGTACATATTGTTTATGTAACTTTAAACAGAGACCTAACTGGTTCATCGTTTTGTACAAATCTTACTTTCATCTGCTTCAAAGGCCGATTATTCGAATTTGTATTAACATAAAGTAAGTTTCTGTTTTATAAAACTTTCCTAGTCTCAACGATTCTTATTACCAAACACAGTTATTTATTGAATAGTGTTGCTTTTGCGATTATTTTAATGGTAATTTGTTGTACTAGAATACTAAATATTTATACATTTAAGTCATGTAGGTAGTAATGTTGGACATAGAAATGCAATGCAATGTACTGCAGCACGCTTTACAGTGCTGACTTGATAGTTTTTTTTAGTAGATTTTGTTGTATTGTTTTCACTGTATATGTATCAAAGTTCATCTTTATTTATAAACTGAAATTTAGAAAGCAACTGTGTTCTCATTCAAGCAAAGAATATTGTATTTATTTATGCTGATTCTTATATTTGTTTTTCTTTTATCTCAAGTAATTCTATTATTTTGTTATCTAATGCATTGTGGGTTATAAGACTGTCTATAAACACTTGTTTTCTCAACAGCTGCTCAAGAATTGGATCTGGCTTATAGAAGAATTAAATTTATGAATAATGATGGATTTCTAATTTAAATGAGCTCACACATAGCACCATCTTAAAATTTCTATTTTTAATTGGTGCTTACACTCTGTTTTATACTGCAAGTCAATAAAGATATTCATAACTGAGCTCAATACCCATTACCTTATCTCTACCAAACTTTTATTTTGTACTTTCATATTTGACATTAAAGTTTTTGCTGTTAGCGAAACTTTGTATTTTGTTTACTCTATGAATATAGTTTATACTTTACATTCTTACCTTGTTTGATGGATTTGCATACAAGAAAAATGGAGCTATATTCTCGCCTCATAATTCAAATTGTTAACTAAATTTGCCAGTGCCTTTGATTTACATATTGGAATTTACATAGAAATGTCTCTTTGTTTACTGTAAAAATTACATTATAATTAAATTTTAGACATCAGGTGAGAATGGTGAAGTTATTTTCACATTGAATCATTTAGAGTGCCTACGTAACACAAGTTGATATATTTATTAAGGTACAACTATATATATATTACGTCTATATTGCTAGCGCCTGTACGTGGTGAGGTCACAGCGTAAGTGAGACAGACAACCAATTCTTCTATGTACTTGGTGAGCTGTGCGCAAGCGTCGTCCGCGCGGTAGGGAACTACTTCACTTCTAAAGGCGGCTTTGAATTCTCAGGCATGCGCACAAGACGCGTAGTGTTCAGAGTGAGACTATGTCGCTGCCGTAATGTTTTCGCCCGTTCCCAAATCCTACTAGCAATATAGAAGTAATCCATTTATGTATATGGATACAACAGACCGGTACAAATTACAAGTTTTAATTTTTTATTTACTGATAACACTAAATCAGCCAAATTCTTAAAACGAAGTTACTGTGTAAATTGATTTGCTACAAAGCACATTATACAGTGTGTTCCAGGATTGATGTTACAAAAGGTATCGTTGATAAAAATTGTATTTCTAATTGCTAGTTTGGAGTTGAGCCTTGCTTGGTTTGAAGGTAATTTTGTGTATATTTAAAATCTTTTTAAATCGTGACTGCCAATAATAAAGAATTTTTTTTTCTACATCAAGTACCTTATCCATTCATATTACAGAAAAGTGTTATTTAGAAAAGTTGGTTAGAATGTAAAATTATGTCGACCAACCTGGAATTCCTGGAAATCTCCTGGAACATCAAAACTGGCACTTGAATTACTTGAAATTCCTTGAATTTTGTTATCCTGGAATTTCTATAACAAATTCAAATTGTTTCTTTATCAAACTTGTGATTCGTATTCGAAAAATTAGTTTCTCGCAAAATATGAAATTTAACTCTTCACTGGGTAGGTGTAATTATAGAACTTAAGTGGGCAGGTGGAAAGATGGTAATATCTCCAGCTAAAACTGCTGTATATTTTTTTATTTTTTAAAAATAATTTGTTATTACATTATTTTAGATGTCACTACTCGGAAATTAATAAACTAGATAAATTAATCCTATGTATGGCAACGCTTAGTACATAACAGATAAAGAAATAATAATAGCATACACAAAAATTAAGCAGTTGTCAAAAACATAATACAAAATACACTACATTTAAAAAAAAAGTTAAAGAAGAATCTCATTAGCGCTAATGAAAATCTGTATATCTTACCTAGCATTTTAGATTCGCATATACGTTTTGAATATAGCCAATACACGCGCTGATAACATTTGTAACAATATGTGTTATAATACTTTACCTTCTTGGACAAGGGAAAAATGTTCCAGGTTTATTGGAAATATTTTTAATGGCTTTTGTTTGTGTTTGCTTCGATTTAAAAATATGAAATATCACAGATTAGTACTAATAATTTGTTTTGTGTACTTGGTACTTTAAAACGTTTTATTGTGATAATATCGTAATCAGGAATTGTAGTGTGAAATTACCTGGAATTTAACAGAAATGGCCCTTGAATTCCTGGAATTTCCTGGAAATTTAAAATTGCATAGTAGCAGACACCCTGGCTATATTATATCAGCTTCATTTTATGACCATGTTTATTAGTAGTTACGTCCCACTTGAGTATAATTGAATCGATGAGTGTAAGAACAGTACATGTCCAATTAAGGGCCGGTTCTACAATCCAAGGATAAAGTTATCCCGGGAATAAATACCCTAGAAACGATTGTTGTAACAAAAAAACTATGACAATTATACCTCGGATAGCTTATTCTAAGTATATACTTGCATTGTAGAATCGGCCCTAAGTCATTTTGAGAAAAACTTAAAAAAACTCTTTACCATGGAGACTATTTATTTCGGAACTTTTTAATATATTGTATACTTGTAGCAGTTATATTATTGAAGAAGACCCTACTGAAAAAAATATCAAAAATTATCACATTTATTTATAAATAGCTGGCGCATATACTCTTTTTGCACTCATTTTACAACAAAACCGATTTGAGCACCTTCAGTAGTAAATTTATTCACAACACATAATATAAGAGCGTTTTTTTTTAAATCAAAAAACCAAAATACATTGTTCTGTCTGATTTAATGTAAGCAAAGTTTAAAAAACGCAAGAAGCCACCATGAACTTTATGAAATGGAGTTAGTCATCGTTCCCTCAGTGAAAACAGTTCTGGAGGTTATGTGGTAATAGAATTCCCATGTTTCTCCAGATATACGAGCCCTAACCACTATATATTCCAATAATTTTATTTCCTTCACGTAAAAACAGTTTTATGGTTGAACAAAAAAACAATTAAGGTACAACATTTTCTTTTCGTTAAAACATGATAAGAAATCTTTTAAATCCTTAATGTTTTTATTTTTGTAAACTTTAACAAGTTCAGCAAATTAGAAGTTTAACAATCACTATCGACAACTAAATATTCCGCCAACACTGCTGCTGGATCCAAATTATTATTAAATCTGTATATTAATCAAGTTACGTTGGCTTAACAGAAAAACACGTGATAATTTGTTGTGTTCAATTAATTCGCTTGGCAGCAGCTTGTTTACAGATGCAATTTGAGATTATTTTGGTGAATAATGACGCAAGGTGTAGCAACCCCCCAAAAAGTTCGTGATTTAATAATAAAAATGTATTGTGGGAGCAAATCGATGCGAAAAATTGCTAGAGACCTGGAAATGTCGAAGTCTACAGTTACAGACATAATTAAATCGTACGGCATAAATGGTAGCACGAATGCTCTCGGCAGAAGTCAGGGAAGACCAAAAGTAGTTACAGAACGTGCAAGAAGGAAATTGGTAAAGATATGCAAAAACAATCGACGCAGTACATTAAGAGAAATAACTGCTCAATGGAACACTTCAACGGGCAACAATTTAGGGAGGGAATGCTGTAGACAATGGATCCATAAGAGTGGGCTTGGGTTTTACAAAGTAAACACTGCAACACCAAATATTGTAAATATTATTTTTATCAATATAATTTTTAGGCCAAAAAAAAACCATTGTTGACAGTACAACAAAAAAAAGCACGGCTAGCCTGGGCACGGGATAAGTCAGGATGGACACAGGATCAGTCCAATTCTGTAATTTTTAGTGACGAATCAAAGTTTGACGTAAGTGTAGGAGATTGTTGCAAACGTGTAATTAGAGATAAAACTGAAGCATACCATAATGACTGCCTCAAACGCACCGTTAAGTTTCCGCAGGGGCAAATGGTTTGGGGCTGCATGACAGCTAAAGGTTTGGGAAACTTTAAATTTATTGATGGAACGTAAATGCCATCAAGTATCAAAACATCTTGCAGGAAAACTTGCTTCCCAGCATTACTAGGTTGTACCCAGCGCAACAATTTATTTTTCAACAGGACTACGCATCGTGCCACACTGCGAAAACCACCAAAAAATGGTTTCTAGACCATATTATTGTTTTGGACTGGCCTTCCAGCAGCCCAGATCTAAATGTAATTGAAACGTTGTGGCATAGGAAATAACCCACAGCGCACAAAGGAAGGGTTGAGGGTCAAAATCGAAGAAATATGGAGTTCAATTTCGGTAGAAGAGTGCCAATCGCTTGTTAATTCAATGCCCAAGAGAATTCAGGCAGTGTAAAATTTTATTTCCAACATTTTTTGTTCAATAACTTTTTCTGTGAGACCAATGGATTGCGAGAAAAAACAATTTCAAACTGTTTTCAAGATGGCGGCTGTTTGGCAGGGGGTTTGGATACGGGCTTTTGGTTCTACACTTGTCTAATGTTTTCCGACAATTTAACTGCCCTATGTGTAAGATGCGGGAAAAAGCTTCTTGTGAGAACAGAGTAAAGGAATTACTATATTCGAAGTTTTTTGGCAATAAACACACCAACTATGGTACCGAATATGAACCATTTGTCAGCAAGTCTTTTGAGGAAAAACGTAACCTCAAAGTTGTTTCTTGTGGATTATTTATTGATCCTAACAATTTCATATTTGAAGCGTTTCCACGCTGTATAATTGCTGACATGGCCATAATAGAAATTACATGTCCCTCAAAAATCAACACAATGACTCTCACGCAAGGCATTCTAAATAAAGTATCTAATAAGCTTTGCAACTCTGGATGATGACGGAAATTTGCATTTAAAGGAAGGTCATAATTATTACTACCAGGTGCAAGGCCAATTGCACCTAACGAATAGAGAACTTTGCTATTTGTTGTATGGTCTCCTTTCGAAATGCTGTTGGCACAGGTTTATATCTGTATTACTTTCTGATTATTTCAAACCAAATATTTTTTTCTAGACGACACGCAACAGATTGTTATAGATCCTCGACAGCTAAGTGGTTTAAAAATTACAAATCCACCACGACGTAGTTCCTCTTACGCTTTGATAGAAACTAAGTAAAGGATTTTAAAACAATTACTTATTCCCGTGATGTACATGTATGTATATATGTATTATCAGTAACCTCATTTTACCTAGCGGTGTAGAGGTGGGTGCTTTATACGATTGCGTCTGGCGGTACAATGCTCAACTTGCCCCGGATTCGAGTTACAAAGTTGGGGCATGCCTGTTGTGAGGTGTGTGTCTTGATGATGTGTTGACCATCTTACTCTATCTCTTAGGTCTGTGTTTCTGAGTAGAGCACAGTTAATTTTTCCCAACTCTTAATGGTCTCACCTAGCCCGATTCCAATTGCCAAGACTACGGAAAAATTCCGACCCCCGCGGGATTCGAACCTAGGACTTGCTTAATGCAAGCCTAGCGCTTTCCCAACTGCGCTACCCGGCTTCTCTTGGATGTACGTATAATAGTTATATTTGTAGTTATTTAATAAGCTAAGCGTATAAAAAACATAGTCATTTTTTAAATTCTTTAATTGACTCGTTTCGATTTTCGATTGACCGAGATACAACTTTTTCATTTTAGAACGGGCTGTAACTAGACACATTGCAGAAGATTTATTGCGATTAACTAATCCATTGTACGTAAATTAAAGTACTTCGCGATACCAGTCGCAGAAACATTCTTCATAGCAACGTAAATTTAGTTCGTCAGGCTCACTACGAATGTAACGTTCCCAGCATCAACTTGTAGGAGAAAGCCTTGAAAGGTGGTGGTATCTGCCCGATCAATCAATGACAGACTTCCACAGTCTTTCTTTCGTTTGCAATGCTAAATGTAATCACCTTCCGAGATGCGTTCGTCGTAGCTTACTGAATTCCACTAGAGCAAAGTAGGGATTGATTGGTGAGAAGGCCAGAAAAGTCACGTGATAGACAGAACTCTTAACGCATTCAGATATCGGGAGCAAACAGGCACGAACATTTACCAACAACGCCTGTCGAGACGGAACGGTCAAGACGAGAATCACGGCGCAGAAAATTCGAAAAATACACGATGTAACTATAGCTCGAAATAAGGTAGCTTTTAGCCTGTAACAACTTTTTCGAATTACACATTTTACAAAGCGATGCGATGCAATTCAGTATCTGGTAATGTAGTGTAATATTTATTTTCTAGAGCAAACAATACATTGTATCTTGCACCATGGACACATGGACAGTGGCGTGGTACTAAAGGAATGTATTAAAATATTCCCCAAGACAAAGTATTGCCACAAAATGATTGCCATTACTTTTCCGTTTTAAAAGCAAAACTCTCTTTTACCTACGTGTAGTGTCGTATTTCCTATTCACGCTGTTGAAGTCCCTGAAACAACCTCGGTTTGTCGAGAGAAATCGTGTTATAAACTGAAGGCATACGTTTGTTGGAATAGACAAACTGGAACCGAGTAATGTAGAGGCAAAGTACGCGAATTCTATCCTCAGTAGCGCTATTGTTAATACGCCCGCACAGAGAAGTATTATTGCAATCAGCCCGGATAAGACTACGCTGACTGATTGCACATTTTTTAAATAGCCTAAAGCTATGTGGGCTCATTGCAATAAGTTTGAAAATTATCAGGCTGACTAGAAAATCTTAGATCATTTTCCAATTTGCCCGGTTTTTATAAAATGACAGCTGCCTTTGCAATAAGTCGAATTTTTTATTCGCCTCTCACATATCCATCTATAGATTCATTTGGTTGATAGTGGTATTAGATATAATGTAGTTTCAGAAACAAATTTAATTATTAATATTTAGATGGACGAACAGCATAGATATTATCCAGACCAGGGCCGGAGGGCCAATAGGGTGGGACCCCCCCCCCCCCACACCGCATTCTAAGAATTAATAAACTCATCACGATTGTTTTATTTTAAGAGAAATTTATACATCGATCTCTTGAGCATCAGCGCAGCAAATTTGTCAATAACTGTTCATTCTTCTATTAAATTGTTCACAGTTTAAAGGAAAAAATGTGAAAAATGCAACTCGTTTTTCATGCACAATACATATATTTAAAAATGCCATTAAGTGAATGACTCATTATAAAAAAATATGGGGCCAATCTCAATACAGTAGAATAGATAATATTAGTATGTATTTAAACGAGTAACATTTTTTAGAAGTTCGCTCTTCTCAGCAATCAATTTCATTATTTTTGCATTGTCCAAATCACTTATAATATCTTTTTCACACGTCATCAACATGAACGCGTCTAGCTGATCCTGACACAAACAACTGCGTAAAGGGTTTTTAACATATTTCAAAATCGAAAAGCTTCGTTCACATGCAACTTGAATGGTTGACAAAGTAAGCCTGCCCGGGGCAGGCCACCGGGAAATTTCCCGGTGTTCTGGTGGGCCAGTCCGGCCCTGATCTAGACTGAATCTCGCCTTGTGATTATGTCGACTATTTGGGCATATATTTTGTTTTAGTATATAAATTTTAATTTGGTTTTTGGATAATAGTAAAAACATTTAGTATATTACTTTGCTTACCTATTTCAGCTATATACACACGTAGTTCGCAGTCGATGATCATTATACAGGGTGTCCCGTGATGGTCACTAAAGCTTCAGGTAGCGATATTCCTTGTACAATTCTGAGTCAACAATCTTAATACGAAAATGTTCGATTGGTTTTCATTAGCTCTCACGAGCGGTAGATAAAAACAATTATTTTTTCAGGTAAAATACCCCTTCTGTTTTAAATACGACAAAATGTCATCAGGAAGAGTTGTTCAAAATGTAAAATTATGGTCCTATACAAAATGTCAGAAGTATCGATGTACTTTTATGAAATCACGCCCATTAGAAAAAATACTTTTGTGATACATAACATGGTTTCATAAAAGTAAGCCGATATTTCTGAAATTTTGCATGAGACCATAATTTTAAAATTTGAACAGCTCTTCCTGATGACATTTTGTCGTATATAAAATAGAAGGGGTATTTTACCTGAAAAGTAATTGTTTTTATCTACCGCTCGTGAGGGCTCATGAAGACCAATCCAACATTTTCGTATTAAGATTTTCGACTCAGAATTGCACAAAGAATATCGCTACCTGAAGCTTTAGTGACCATTACGGGACACCCTGTATGTATTTACGATTATATCTTTTTTGTAAACACATAAGATTAGTACCTACAGAACTTTTAATTGATCGAATATGGGAAATGTTTAATTCCATTTTATAATTATAGACCAATAGGTAAAGAAATACAAAAATTATGATAAACTCTTTAATATCCAGCCACTACATGTATTTTACATCAATTGCACAGCATATCGGCATATGAAACAATGAACTTATGAACTAATCAAACCGGAACCGAACAACGACATGGAGAGGAAGTATCATGGTCTTTCTGTATCGGCAATTCGGTTCCTGAACATGGGCGGCAAGCCGGCTTCGTGATGGATCATCGAATTTCTTTCCTTCGCTAGCCACAGCTCCAAACGTAAACTTGGGTCCATGGCGGGGGATACTATGGTGTCCGGTTGCCCCCTTTTCTTTAGGTAGTTAAAACAGCAAGTTCTAAAGTGTCTCGTGCCACAAGCTGATTCGCATTCTGATCCGCATGATATGCACGATTGCACCTCTCCCCACACTACCCCTGGGAATAAAAGGTTGAAAAAGTATGATCTACTGGTAGTTTATTATGAGACAGACACCTTCGTGATTTATCTTCGCTTCTCGGAACTTAACCTATACTTGCCGCAACGACAAATAGAGTAAAACATGCAACCCAACTGACAGATTTTGTAAGTCACTAAAGAATTAGATATAGCGATTCTTATAATTAGACATCATTTTAATTGACTGCAAATAATTTGTTGGGGTTATGTGTACAAATGCAAACTTCGACAAACTCAAAAGGTATGTGGAAGGCAAACGGTGAGCTTAATAACTGCCAGCAACAGGTAAAACAACGCAAAAAGAAGTAACAGGAACAATAACAATAGTGAACTAAAACGAAAAATAAAGCAATAAATTACAATCAAGCAGAAGTACGTAGAAAATTTTTAAACTGAACTGATTTCTTTTTCATAGTTACTGGTATTCTTGCTTTTATGTTAATTATAATTAAAATATTAATTCAGGCAGCATTTCAATTGGTAATTAAGGTTGCGTATTCTACTCTATTTGTTCACTGTTGTTCACTGTGGTTTAGTTAGTATAGTAAGAGCTACAAATAATGGATCCTTTATCTAGTTTTTCCAATACATTTTTAAAAAATGTATTTGTATCAAATATAATTATGGCAGCGTTAATTTTGATGTATGACAATACTGAATGAAAAATAAAACAATTCGTAAATCGTCGAACAAAAAAAAGTGTATTTTTGCCAAAGAGCCAGAACTTCAATTTAATTGAATGAAAAAAAAACTGCCAAAAAAGCTAATAATTAATTACCGATAATTGAGAAATTCGTTAAAATTCAGTGTGTTCCATCAATCAGTATTCAAGAGCTGTTCAAAAAATCAATACAGTAATATATTCCGACAAACATGCACAGTAACGCTAATTAAATTTTAAAGAGAGTTAATGGGAAAACTTTGTTGTCCGATAGCAATAAATCGGCATACTAACAAAGCGGAAGCCATAAATACTGGATTTTTATCTCGTGGAAGTTATGAGGCTATGACAAAGCTTTACTATTTTTATGCCGAACATAAATAGTTTTTCTTTTATTATCCAATTTTTCGGATTTACAATTTAATTTGGCTGTTTCTCGATGAAATTGATCTCTGACAAATCGCTTCAACTGAATGGGATTTGCGCTCTTCCGAAAATAGTGCGAACGCAATAAATATCGCGTTTCTTAGTTTATTTATCTTAAAGGTTTGAAATGTTCAGAGAATTGGCAGTATTAAATATCTACAATAAAATTGTGGGATAAATAAAGACGCACTCAGTCAAGTCGTAATTCTGTTTGAAGGTTTCAGGTGGTTCAATAATTATTCAATATTTTTGTTTAATTTTAAAATAGTTTCAATGGGGCTGGGCCATCATAATTTACTTTAATTTGCAGTTTCAAGTTCTAATTGATTAGAAAACGAAAATACTTGAAAGAAGTACCACATATTTCCACAAACTCTGACGATTCATATTAAATATAAGTTTATTTATTCAAATTTAAACGGATTTTCTGGTTAATATTATTATTAAAAATTTAATATTTTATTAGCATATATAAAAACATTAAAACGATATGCATTTTTTATAGAAGCCCGAAAACACTACAAGCTGAACCACTTACCCAACACTAATAAAGTGACGATGAGCTCTTTGTTCATAGCCAGGGTGGCTGTTCTGTGTTCTGGTGCAGCTTAGGGTTCGTCGAAGTCTGAGAAGGTGTGAAAATGCCATCCTCCAGGCACCGGACTATATAAGTTCTCGTCCTCACCATCCCGAGACTGGAGGGGGCAGATTTATAAACTTTATCTTATCTGAGCCCCCGTACTCGCAACTTGTAAAAGCCTAGATCAATTGAATTTCAAAGAGAAAGTTTTTTAGCTTAAATTAGTTTATGGATTCGCTGCGCAACATGTTTTCCTTTTTTCGTTGATCTGGGCTTTGATATAAATAACTTATCAGTGGCGACCTACTGGCGTTTGGGGCCAATTTCCCTAACAAACCCTTCTTAATACGAACTATTCTTCTGCATTTGCAGTCTTACCCTTGTTGCAACAGGATTGCGGTATAACTAACTATACACATTTTCTTAATAGCTATTGTCTCCATTTCCATACAGCCTTTAGTCAAATTATTCTAGCAACTCTACAGTTTTCAACTTTTTAAATTATAACTGATTTTTTTTATTGTATTTACGTGTACAGATAGTGATTTAGTAATTTCTGTATGTACTACATGTTAAGACAGATCTATTTCCAATTATTTATATTCATTTATGCGCTATGAGAAGATTACTTACACTATTTCAGTAGGTAACCGAGAAAAATTAAAGTTGCTTCTGGCACAAGACAGCTTGTACCAAATAGCAAACCACTAAAATGTTTAAAATATGTTTTTCCAAAATAAGCTACAAGTTGTAACAGAGTAAAATAATTTGCCATAAATTACAAATTAACAGCTTATGGTCGAGCTTTTTTTCAAAAATTGTTGAAGAGCTCTACAACAAGCAATCCTCTAAAAATGGAAATAATTAAATGTTTTCTGTTAACGAGAACAGTGTAAAAGGTTACATAGTTTTTAAGAATAGAAGATCTATTCGTTAACCTAATCTCGTTGCCATAATGATGAAGGAATAGGCTAACAAAAATAAAAGCATTTTACTGTGCATCCGAAATGGGTAATTGATGTAGATACAAAGCTTTAACTTCTATATAAAAAATTATCTCTTTTTTTGTTCGTATACTTTTAGGTGGGCTTCAGTGCTGAGAGCTTTTTTTAAACTATTGATAAGTAGATCTAAATACGCCAAAGAAAATAATAGTGAAAAATCACATCTTAATTGTGTCATATTCAGTGACAGAAGCAGAAGATTAGGCAGCATGCACGTCGTCGAAGGTATGATATTAATAATATTAATAAGAATAATACTTTTTATTTTTCCTTCTACAAAATAACAAAAAATTTGATATAATATATAACATAAAGCAGAAAATGAAAAATATGATGGTGATCAGATAGTTCCACAAAGGAAACCCCTTCTTTACCCCACCACCACGTAGATCACATTATTACAAAATACAAAATGATAAGATATAAACTAGAAACTTGAATATTGTAAAGTAAAAACATAACTAAAAATGTAAGACACATAAGATTCGAACAACTATGAACATTAAAAAACCAGGTTCAAACTGATAACCATCGACGTACACGTTGTTTAAATTAAGCAACAGTTACGGCTGTTTGGAGATTTGTTTCTAAAGCCATGCCTCACTTGAGTTGCCCTAAACCTTTGAACAGCCAAAATTAGTCTCAAACTAACTAAAACCCACAACTGTCAAACCGGTATCACACCTCATTAGTCATACATGGGTTTTCAAAATGGCCGTTTCCGTCGCCTAGATGTTACAGCCAAGTTAAATGAAATGCGCCTTCCTGTCGATTTTCTGTTCTAAGCCCTAAACACACTTAATTACTATACGTAGATAAAAACGATAGGAATCATGATTTTCACTCCCGTTACCGTGGAATAACAGTTACGTTCGGGATTCCTAACTGCGCTTACTCATCGAGTTGTGCGTGCTGCCGATTAAAGAGTTCAGTTAAGATAATTACTTTTCTGTTGATTTTTGACGTTTGAAGGTTAGGTATTTGACGTGTAAAGATTCGGCTGTGCTTCTCGTCTCATAAAAGTGGATATAACTGACAGCCGATGCTCGTTGAGACCTAATTTGAGTTGTGCATGCGAATTTTTGCTTAACATTTTGAAGTTTTATTAGCTCATTCGACGTTTTCTATTGAGATTTGTAGTGTCGTTTATCTGCTTCCTGAAGCTATGCGTTTGGCTGCCATACGATTAACGCGGTCAGGAATTATTGTGTCATTGCGTCACATTGTGGTGGTATTAGCCTATTTTTGTTTTCATAGCTTAGAAATAGAAAAAAACTTGAGCAAAAAGTAGAAAAAAAATTGTCGAGAATTTGTAGGACTTCGTTTTCAACCCAAATTAAATGGGGATTTGTGCTTGGATATTAATGTTACAGATTCTTGTTATGGTTAGTTTCGTAATAGCACCTATGGGTAAAGTTAAAGGAATCCAGCAATGTTTGATATTTATTAAGTCAACATCTCGAGCAGGTTAAAGCCGATTTTTATCTCGGAACTTTTTATTGATGTTTTTTAATGTATAGTTCGTTCACTTATGATATTTGATCTTTTTGGGCATTTTTCTGTATCTTGGGATCATGGTCGTCTAAATTTAAGTGTTTAGTTGTAGACTTGGCCTACTAGATTAGGATGTGAACCCAGCCAAGACAACAAATACAAACAATTACAAATTTCTACTACCAGAGAGCAGTTTAAGTTACATCAACAGATTTAATAAAATATGTTTTTGTAAAATCGTACTAAAATATGGTCATTTATGCATTAATTTGCGGGCGTAAATAGTGCCGTTTGCGCCCTAAGGCCTAAAAATAATTTGCGGGCGTAAATAATGCCTTTTGCGCCCTAAGGCCTAAAAACCAGCATCACATTGGCAACCAACAACAATTTGATTTTTGAGAACGAATCGTGCCATTTATTTTTCAAAGCTTTATGGTGGATTTTACAAAAAATCTTGTTTGCATTTCGGGCGTGAACGGCGATTTTGGCCCTTTGGCGTTTTATAATGCTTCGGCCCTTCGGGCCTCTGGCTTATAATTCCGCCGCGGGCCAAAATCGCCTCCTTCACGCCCTTAATACAAAAATAGCTATTTCTTCAAACGGCAGCAAAATATGGCATTATACTGCTGGATTGATGATGCTAAACTGTCGCTTTATTGCCAAGCGGCAGATAAAGTTATTATTTGCCGCTGACAACTTTATCTGCCGCTCGTCAACGGCAGATAATATTATCTGCCGCTGACGAGATCAAGTCATTTTCTTCGAATTTTGTTCACAAAATTGTAAATAATTTGTTATAAAAACGTTTGAAGAAAAAATAATATATGTTGTTCGGAGCAAAAGTATTTTTATGTGGCTCGGCTGTACTTATCTGCCTCGCAAACTCGGCAGATAAATCGTCCAGCCTCGCCACATAAAGTATAACTTTTGCTCCTAATCACATAATATACTATTATCTACGACAGTGTGTAAAATTGCCTTTTAGTTGGCAGTTTGAAGTTTGTAAAACGACTGTTTAATAACATGTTTTCATTAGTGTACGTCGTCAGTAGTAACGTGTTTAAAAGATTTCATTAGGCACGTTGTCAGTAGCAACGTGTTTTAAAATTTTTAATTGAAACAAGCAAAATCACGACCGGTTGCTGATAATCCTAATTTACATTTAAGTTTTTTTATATGTATCGTGTTTTCTAGATTCTATCGTAGATAAAATATTGTACGATACACATGCGTAAAGCAACTTAAGTCACTCGTGTAAAACGCTCGCTCACTCGCGTTTTAACTGTGGCGCCCCCTCCCTTCCCCGATTTTTTTGGGACTTCACACGTTGCTTCCTTTGCTCACCAGAAGAGTATGCTTAGGATATCCCTATAAGTAAACAACTGATGGAGCACCACCTTAACTAACGTTGCTAACTTATGTCGACGGTCAAAAGAAGATATGAAATGTATTTTATCTTCAACCGGGCGCACAGTACCCTCTTCCCGCCCATATGTGCGGGCGCAAAGTAAAAAATTCTCGCCCGAGGGCGGAAAAGTACATTTTTCTGACCATGTTTACGTAGTTACTACGGAAATGCACCTTGCTTTTATTAGATCCTGGTATTATGATTTTTAATGTTAATAGTTGGAAGATCTTCACGTATAAAAATAAATCGCACCGCGTCTTTCCGGTTGAGGATAAAATTATGTATATTGTTATGATACATGAGGCAGTGTAACCAAATACAATAAAGAAATATTTAAAACGAATAAATTTGGAAGATTGCTATAATTAAATCTTGATGGGTGTTAAATTTTAAACATTACAAATAAATTTAATTGAGAGAATGAGAGAGGAGATTTTGATATTAATTGAATACTAATTTAATGGTTACAGAAAATTTTAATAAAGTTCAAGCCAAGGTTACAACTGACAAATGTATTTGTTAGAATGATAATAATTAATAGCATGTAATAATAGGATATTTAAAAAAAATAAGTGTGCAATAAGAATTGTATTTAACATGAATGAAAATTTTATTTAAGTTAGTTATATAAACAACTCATAAAAACAGACATGTATTTTCTGAATTAAAGCATTTTGTAAATAAAACTAGAAAGTTATGCCTAAATTTGTATTATTTTGGTAAATACAAATTTGAAAAGGGTCTTAAACAAATCTGCGTGGTGAGATAAAATGAAAATGTTAATTCGAAGTTATGGAGGTACATAATCGGTCAAGGGTTTATACAAGTACAGTCAATTGGAAATAAACATACAGAAGGTTATATTAATTGAATACATTTGGATTGGAGAGTATACAAGATATTATTGGAGATTCTTACAAGTAACTAATTGATTTGGATAAGTTGTAAGTGTTTCTGTAGACATCGGAATAGCTATAAAAAGGAACAAGGTTAGATTTGGAACTTCATAAGATTGGAATTTACCAGAGGTTGAATGCTTTGATGGTGACGTTTGCAAGGAGGGAGGATTGGATTCTGTAAGCAGTGCGGGTGATATTCTGGATGGATGCAGTCAAAGGGGTTCACGTGCCATTCTGGGTGCCACTGTTTAAGAAGTGAGCAGTAAGTTTTGCAGTCTGACGATATTGGGATCCGTTGTTGGTTGGAGTTCGGCAGAAAAAGCAAGAGAAAGTATTAAGGTTTGTGTAAAGAGTTAATGAAAGTTTTTTAAATAACAATTAGTACAAGAAGGTGTTCAAATAGACTTGATATATTACTTACTTAGAAGAATTGATTAATATGTGTGTTAAGATAATATACAATTGTCAATACCTGGCTTGATGAGTTTTGAAATTGGTTTGACAGCAAATGTCATTAACTTTAATATTAAAATTCAATTAATAGATATCTTGATTTGGCGAACCACCTGAGATAAGAGAACTTGATTTTAAAAAGGAATTATTATTTAATTCGAAAGGGCATTGCATTAATAAAGGGCTAGTTTAAAGTGGTGCATTACATTTCATAAAATATATGGGTAGTACAACGTGTAGCTTATATAGCCATATACATAATAATATATCTCTGGCGCAAGAGCGATTTCATACCTTGATGATTTACAGCCCTCCCTTCGGTCGGGCGCCAAAGTATCATCGCGCGCTTAAATCGCTTACATTGCGCCCTTGATATATAAACATCAAGTACAGTCGTGTGCAAATAAATCTGGGACAGTGTTTTTTTCACATGCAGATTCAGTTAAGAATTGAAGAATATCTCCATGGATTTCCTGCTATCAGAAAGAGTTACATTAAACTTTAACAGTTACTGAAACCCGTAACTCTCTCTGATAAGAGGAAATCCATGGAAATATTCTTCAAATTCTTAACTGAATCTGCATGTGAAAAAAACACTGTCCCAGATTTATTTGCACACGACTGTACATCAAGTCCCAACAGCAAATTTAGCGGAAAAGGTGGACTTAAATACGGTAAATTTGGTGGATGAGGCACCTTAGCTGGAAGGATAACCAGACCTAGCCCAGGGATGTGGGTGAAGACCTCAACGGTCTTGTGAGCGGAGGAGGCTACCCTCCTAATGGGGTTAATACATTAGGAGGCTAGACGTTAAGCCTTAAGGTGGCAGCCCCACCAAACGTCTTACCCTTGCATCATGCTAGTAACATGTCAGGGGGACATTAAAACCTACTAAAAAGTCTCACGATATTATTAACCGGACGGATTCAACAACGACGAACCAAGCGAGAAATAGGCAAAAGAGATTAGGAATAGCGAAAATAATGAAGATAGGTGTATGGAACGTTAGAGGTCTTACAAATAAAGAAGAAGAATTAGAAAAAGAATTAGAAGTCATGAACATTGATATAGCCGTAATAACAGAAACTAAAAAAAAGTTACAAGGCTCTATGGAACTCGAACAGTATGTTCTATTGTACAGCGGGGTAGCGCTTGATAACCGTGCAGTGGCTGGTGTTGCAATACTTATAAACAAGAAATGGAGACGCTACATTCATAGCTACCATTTTATAAATGAAAGAACGATAACCTTGAGATATAAAACACTAAGAGGATACACTACCCTTATATGTGTCTACAGCCCCGAAGAAGGCAAACTAGAAAAGACTCAAGAATTTTACGAAAATCTACAAAAAACTTTTAATAACGTAAATAAAAACGATAACATAATTGTCGCAGGGGATTTTAATGCCAGAATTGGAAAAACATCTATCGGAGGAATTATGGGCAGGCATGGAGAAGACACTTTAAACAACAATGGTCAATCGCAAATTGAATTCGCCACATTTAATGAGTTAAAAATAACAAATACATACTATCCACACAAAAATATTCACAAGTTCACTTGGAGCGCACGAGGTAGACAGTCTATTATAGATTACGTATTAGTTAATAAAAAACTCTCGGGACTAGTGCAAGACACAAGAGTCTATCGCGGCCCAGACGTAAACTCGGATCACTTCCTAATAATATCCAAGATAGCTATACCTTTCAAATGGAAGAAATGTCATACAATAAAAAAACATCGAGAAGAAACATTCCGAGTAAATCTTTTACAAGAAGAAAGTACACGGCAACTATATCAAAATCGACTAACATCACACTTACAACAAACACCAGTCAGTAGAAATATAAACCAAGAATGGGAAGATATCAAGGGGCTGTACTGCAAGCAGCTAAAGAAGCAATAGGGACGAGAACAAAAAGAATTGGTACTAAAAGATTGAAAATTTGGAACGAAGATATAGCCCAATACATAAAGGACAAGAAAACTGCGTACTTAAACTATCTCAATTCAAGAACTGAACAAAACCGAACAGAATACCAATATAGAAACGCAATAGTGAGAAGAGAAGTACGGAAAATTAAACGAGATAGTTGGAGTAAATATATCAGCGATATTGAACATGACTTACACGGGCGACAGGACAGAGCTTATAAAGTCCTCAAACATCTAAATAGTACCAGAAAAGATAATCTACAACTTAATGTAATTGACGAAGAAACTTGGCTTGCCTATTATAAAAACTTATGGACACAACAACAAGCGGAATCAACAATATTAACATACACTAATGAACATGTAGATCCCATAACGATGGACGAATTCTTAATGGCCCTGCATCACTCCAAAAATAAAAAATCTCCTGGCACAGATAAATTAAATATCGAATTAATTAAATATGCACCAGCTGCCTTACACGCTCGACTTTTAGACTTTATAAATATCTGCTGGCGCTATGGACATATTCCTGAAGAATGGAAGATAGCAATCGTCACACCTATTTTCAAAACTGGAGATCGACACAAGTGTGATTAATTATAGAGGCATCAGTTTGCTTAATACCTGTTATAAATTATATACTACCATCCTGACTAGACTACTAAACGCAATAACTGAAACTATTTTGTCCGAATCACAACACGGTTTTAGAAAGGGTAGATCTTGTTCAGACTGCATTTTCACAATAACACAGCTCATAGAGAAGAGAAGAGAATTTAATCTTCCCACCTACATAGCCTTTGTAGATTTTAAAAAGGCGTTTGACAACATAAATAGAAATAAATTATGGGAAATAATGTTAAAGAAAGGGATTCCACAACATTTAATTAAAATACTTCAAAATATATATGAAGACAATAAAGTAGTTATCAATTTAGAAAATGGAAACACAGGCAGTAAAGAAGCAACCATAAATGGTGGCGTACGACAGGGTTGCCCTCTATCACCGTCGCTTTTTAATGTATATATAGACGAAGTCATTGAAGAATGGCAGAAAACAATAAAAATAGATTTCAGAATAAATGGCTCTAACATAAATACAATATTATTTGCGGACGATCAGGTAATTCTAGCAAACACTGAAGACAATTTACAATATGCAATGTACAAATTAAACACAATATCGAAAAAGTACAACTTAGAAATCTCGACTGCAAAGACAAAGGTATTAGCTTTTAAAGGCGATGACCCAATAAGAGCCAAAATTGTTTTAGAAAATGAGACACTACAACAAGTAAACTGCTTTAATTATCTAGGCTACAATGTAACATACACGGAAAACAAAGACCTCTATAATAAATTAAATAAATTTAGGTATATGTGTGGAACTATAAAGAGAAATCTTAAATCAACCACTAAAAGCACAAAAATAAAGTTTTACAAAGTTATGGCGGTTCCTGCACTATTATATGGATCAGAAAACTGGACTCTTACTCAAAAAGATAAGAAACTGATTGAAGCATCAGAAATGAAATTTTTAAGATATGTGGCGGGTTACACATTATTAGATTACAAAAGAAGTGAGGAGATACGTCAAGAACTAAACATTTTCAACTTAACTGAAAGAATAGATCAATACAGAAATAACTGGATGGAACATATTACCAGAATGGACGATTGCCGTATCCCCAAGCATGTTTTAAAATACAAACCACGAGGAAAGAGAAGATTGGGAAGACCCAAGAAACGTTGGAGCGATCAATTTACGTGAGACCGGAACAATCCAATTAGGATTAATCCTGGATTATGACGATGATGATGATGATCTTCGATGCAGCGGCATTACTTTTGTTGACTTTTAAATGCTTAGAACCAATAGTAGGTAGCAGTAGCTCAGCTACAAGCCAGCTTATGGTTATGGTATAAGTTTACACATATTAAAGTCATTGATGAAAAGTAATAAAAAATATATATCGCAATTTTAGCTATTAAACCATATATTATAGAATATAATTTTATGGTACTTATAGTCATATATTTAAGCGTACGTCACAATATCTGCATTAATCGCCGGCAAAGTTGCTGAGAAACTCGTGCTACGCAAACAGTGATGAACTGTTTGAGCATGCTAATCGCGATAATTTTTTAAAAAATTAATAACAAAAACAGGACATGAGACGTAGGTCGATGGATATGATTCGGCAAAAAATCGTATGGGTCGCTTAGACACCAAGGCTATAATGATAACCTTTTTACTGTAAATGCCCATTAGTTGGAGACTCAAACAATAATTTTATTTGAACGCTTTAAAGCGTTACAGCAAGACATGGACGTTGCACCATGATAACGCTACTGCACACTCATCACTTATCTACAATTATCTTACAAAAAGTAGCCATCAGACTAACGACTGAAAATGTTGTCGATGTAACGATGTACTTGATTCTCTTTTGTCCAACAGAATTATATGTCCGTAATAAGTGTACTCAGTTGCATATAGAAAATGTTAGCTATTTTCTATCATGCAATCATGCACAACTTGCGTGGTTTACTTGTTAAACCTACTGATGAGTGTATAGTTTATTTTTTATTTAGCTACTACTTACCTGCACCCTAGTGATCTTTCTGCTTGGATTTTACAATAATTTTTATTAAAATAGCGCCCTTAAACACAACGCAGTTCTGTTTTTTCTAGTTATTTATCAGTTTCACTAAATACCAGTTCCAAAAAAGTAAACCTTGTTAGAACTATTTGCCAAATTTAGCTATTTCTTCAGATTTTAGTATCTTTTTCGACTCATGTAGTACAAATTCGTAATTTAGCGGTAATGTTACCAAACCTTCATTTTGCAGGTATTCATTTCCGCGTATTCCAGTTCAAATATTAACGCATTGCCGATTCAGGTTTATTTTGACGTAGGTTACAATTCAAGCTTTGTTCCCTTCTGTCCGTAGAGCAGTCTTAGGTTACCGAATTTCTTGCACCCATTTGTTGTTGTACAAGCCTGCCTTAAAACTGTCCGCGTAAAACGTTTATGAATACTGCCGTGCAGTTCTTTTAGCCGAGTTTCATTTATGAATGTATCCTTTGTTCTTTTGCGAGCAAAACAGGCTTCAGCTTATCAATTTCTACGTATTCGTTATCTTCAAGGTTCCCTGCGAGTTTCGTATAAACTGTAGAGTCAGTTCGATTTAGTTCGTTGTAAAGTTCCGCACCACCTCTCCTCTTTATTTGAGTCAGATACGGACGGAGCGTAGTTACGCGCTTGCGTCAACGCAGTTGCATTTCGAATCCGTGACTTAAGCGTCACTTCCTAGCGGTCCTTGAATTAGAACAAACGTATTTGATTTTTAGCCCCCGGTTCGCATCGCTTTGCGGCTGGAGGGGGAAGGGGGACACTGTGGGTTCCGTGAACCATTAGTGCCCGTTTGAAGGAATAGAACTGTCTCGTTACGTGAACAATCCTAGGCGTTCTTCGTGCTGTGAACATTAACCGTTTGGGGTGCAGTTGAAGCAAGTTAAGTTAGTGTGGTCGATAGTTCTTTTCGTGGGGTTGCGAGACTCCAATATCATCGCTGTTGCGGATTTTAACGAGCTCTTCATAGAACCAACGCTAACTTAAGTATGACGTCGTGTTGTTTAAATCTCGCACGTTGCTCTATGGTTCCTGTATGGAAGTGTCGTTACGTCGTCTATTCACCCTTCGGGGGATTCTAATTCATCTTGCCAACCCCTTGTGGTCTACACCATCGAGGTTGTGTTCTGCACCACGTCCACCCTTGTGATTTCGCCGTCGTTCCATTTCTTTAGGTACCTTGAGGCAGTTTGTTTGGAAAGGCGACTACACATACAGTGCCGCACGTAATTATGCAGCCAGCTGATATTCTTCAGGTAACAAGTTTTTGTAAATTAGTTTTACTGTGTATAACCAAAAGGTAATCGCTACGTCGTCGAGTGTTGAACAATTCAGCGCATTTATTGTTGTTAACGATGTTATTTGCTGTTTGCTAAATTTACCGAATTGTAACTCGTAGCAGTTTCGCCCTTGAGCCACATTAATGCATTTGCAGTCAAGTTTAATGTCTGTAATTAAGTTAACGTGTTACGCAATCTAACCCAACTAATCCTTTTGAGCATTTTTAAATTTAACTAGTCAATTTCATGTCCATTGTCACCTACATATATTTTATTTATTTCAATAGAGTTCATTGTCAAGTAATTATGTTTTTCATTTGTGTTCTTGTTACTTGCATGCGTTTTATGTGTATGTTTCAGTTGTAAGGAGTAGAACAGCTGCTTCAGTAAGTTATTGTTGTATGGTAAGTCGATACTGTATGTAACTCGCCCACCGAACTCTGCCAAGGAAAAGTAGCAAGGTGACTTTACTCACTTCCATTTTCAAAGTAATCTCACCTTTGTTGCGGTTGTTGTTTCCCGATTTAGTCAAGAAAATGGTGGCGTTCCGTTATTTTCAACATCATTTACCTCTCGTATCGGAGTACAGCCCTAACTCGAAGGTCAAAAAGAACCCGCCCACGCGGCTGAGTTTTAGCTGGAGCAACCCTTCCTGCTGCCGCCATCTTAACAGGGTTGGGGCCTTGTATTCTCGGTTTATTTCCCGATCATGTCGTCTTATCGTGTCATGGATAGCAAATCCGGCTCTCGAGCGCATGAATTTATTTCGCACACTTGTGGGGCTGGATTGCTATGTCGTTGTAACATTTTCGTGCGGTAACAACCTGTGGAACTATTTTTGAATAACTTGTCATAGCTGTTACAGTTAATTGGGTAGATCGCTCGTAAAAGCCCATTACTGCTGGTAAAAAAGTTGATAATAAAGGTGTTCTTTTGAAAGATGTTTATATTTGCCACTATCCTCAGAATTTTGACTCGACCAACTACAGTTGGCAACAGAAAGGTACATTAAAGGATAAAGAACAACTTGCTGGTCTTCTTTCCGGGAAACTAATTTAAATATACTAAAACTGCCAGTAAACATGACAAAATAAGCTATTCGATCCATGGAGTGCCATGGGAAAAGGCGACATATTTCTATCTAGAGTTTCTTAACGAATTTTCCGAATCAGCCGCACCATCGTTCTCATATTATTCGCTTTTATCACGCTAAACGCGTTATGTTCTTCGCGAAACTCGCTGGCGCTTTTCTGTTCATTGTTGTCTCGATTTTCTTAGAGCTTAGATGCCTTTTGTTCAGGCCGATTTCGACCGTTAGGGGTAAGTTGCACGTGGTCAGCCTGCTTCCTTATATTTTCGTTCAAAGTTTCGGGGTTTTTCTAGCCGTTTTTCCATCCATATTCCTGTAGCGAGCTGTTTGGACCCGGACAGGAATGTTTGTCTTCCGTCATGTTCTCTTTCTGTATAGTACACGTGCTTAACGTTATACTTAGGGAACACTCCCACAGAGGGAGTAACATTTCAAGTTTTGACCTATAGTAACTGATAATTGTGGGGCCATGGCTCGATCTGAAACCTTCAGATTTCTGACGCTGTTTAAATTGGGCTATTATAGTAAGATTAATTGCTGTGCAGATTTGCCAGCGGATTCGATAGGATCTTTCGGATTTCACTCTGTTATTGTGCGATAATCTTGGACTTTGTTCTCGTTGCATCTTGCGTAGTGCCATTGCCACAGCAGATCCGACGAGTTTCCCTTAAATCTCCATCAAAGTTTAATTTGTTTTAGTAATATCATTCACTGCTAAACTCTAATAATCTCTGTAGTATGTTTATTATTGCATTTATTTAGATTACTGGACAATTTCTAGGATGTTTATTTGGTGCACCCGGCGTACCTGATGTTTGTATCCAAGTGCCATATTATTGACTATTATACATTTTACTATGATTATATGTGCTTTCGTTACTGCAAACTCAGTTATGACTTAGTTCAGATATTTCTTGCATTTCATATTGTGGTGCTTTTGGTTAGCTTTGAGTTTATGAGTTTTCGTTTCTATCTGACCACATTTACTGTGTAAAGCGTCATTGGCGTTTCTTAAATACTGATAAATGAATTAAGCTTTATAAAGAATCGTTCGCCTTCTTCATAAATGTGCTTAGGTTGTCACGGTGGTTTTAATTTGGCTTTAAATATTTATAACACGAAATATAATCTCTCACTCTCATTTTTGAAAATAGCGAACTAAATTCTATAGCTGAAATAATTTCCTATTATTTGCTGGTACTTCTGAAATGAATACACAATTTTATACGGCCTCCTCCTTTTTGTAACTGCTGCTGTTGGTAATGACAGCTGACTACAAACACTAACAAACAATAACGCGTGCTATGAAAAGAAATAAAGGGGCAATGTTTATTGGAGGTATCTTTTGTAAGCGGTATTCACAAAGGCAAATTCTGAGGCATCAATAATAATTCAGCAATCAAACAGGCATCAGGTGCTGACTTATATAGGCCACCTAAATGTAGCATTCACACTGGGCTTCATATACTCTTCTTTGGAAAAATTGTACTCCTCGAAAGCTTTTATAAAATTTCACAATATTACTCCACTGTACTGCGTCGCCTCAGTTACACACTGTGACGGAGACCCATTCAACGTTTTATTTAATTTACTTTCGATCTCTCAGCCCCCATTTCAGTTTCGACTTGAGTGCTCACATCCAAAACAATACGAAATTAAGATATACCTTTTGAAGGAAAGTTTTCCACAGGGTCGATCAGTAGAGATTTGTATTTAATTATGCTGCCTACAATTGTAACATGTTTAGTCTCGTGTGTATTGCTATGATGAAATATTATTTCACTGTAGGTTATACTTATTCAATCAGAAAACAAGCCACCTTGATTTTATTGTACTGTGATAGATAAACTAGTATTTGTGCGATCAATAGACCTCGCGCAACTACAGTTTTCATACTCCATAAGCTAAGAACTGAAATAAAATTTGTACTCCCAGATATCTACCTCCTTGGAATTTCTGAGTAGATACTGATTATGGGGTATCACTTTTGCGTGAGAAGGAACTGTAATCTGGGAAAATGAACAAAATCTTTAGTAATTTGTGAAAAAAAATCTAGTTTTTAGTGTTTTTTTTTAGTATTTGGGCTTTCCCTCCCGGGAATTTTTCACTATGGGGTATCATTTATGAATAAGAGGGAAATGTAGTCTGTGAAGATGATAGAAATCGTTAGTCATTTCTGAAAAAAATATATCGTTTTTTCGACATTGGTTGGGGTATTTCGCCTTCGTCACACCGAACAATACATCGCAGTGAAACTAAAGTTTCGTACCGCCGTTATATAGCTTCATAAAATATCTCCGTAAGTTTTCATAGAAATACGTCTGCATGAAATCTGCCACCCTCCTTAAACGTTTTCCACCCATACATTTTTGAGTAAATACTGTTTCTGAATAAGAGAAAAATGTCCGTGAAGATGATCAAAATTGTCGTTTTTTCGATTTTTTTTTAGTATTCGGGTCTCTAGCACCGAACGGTCTATGGCAGTGAAACTAAAGTCTGGTACTATCGTTCTAAAGCTTCATACAACATCTCCATAATTTTTTAAGGAAAGTCGTCTGAGTGAAATGTGCACCTTACCACCCCGCCCCCGACCAGATACCACCTTCTCTGGAATGTTTGGGTAAATAGTGATTATGGCGTATCAGTTTTGCGTAAGAGGGAAATATTTTTTGTGAAAATAACCAAAATAGTAAGATCCTTTTGTAGAGATAAAATTTTTTGTCTTTTTGACATTTTTTCGGGTAACTGAGCCTCCTGACAGCAAACGCTGCAACTCAGTGAAATCAAAGTTTGCTGTCATCGTTACTAAGCTTTATATAACCTCTCTATAAATGTTCATGAAGATCCATCCATAAATTTTGTCGCTGTGTATGGAATATACGTTCGTATATAGGTACATACCGCGAAATGAATTTTCGCCCAGATGTTTCGAAAGCCTTTGCTTTGCTCGGTCAATTATGGTTTAAATGGATAAACTATGGTCTACCTACAATTTTACAAAACCAATAAAAAGTTAAATCCACGGCTTTATTCTTTTACAAGAGGTTACTTTTTATTACCCCACTGCTAGTATTGTGCCTATTCAATTCGTAAATTGACTCTGACTAAATAAATATTTAATGTAATGCAGTGCAATTTAAATAATTAGATTACGTATTCAATTATCTCGTTTGGTTAATCTTTCATTATTGATGGACTCTGTTTATATATGTCTAAATCCTGTAAACGTTTCACTTTATTAATTTATTTGTTTGAGCTGAAAAGCAGTGTTGTATTTCATCGATAAAACTTGTTAATATTTAATTCAATACAGGGGAGGTTCCACAGGTTCATAAATAAGGTTTTGCTTAAATTTATTACAAAAAATAGCCACAAAGTTAAAAATCTTGTGTATGTTTTATGAAATTATCTGTAACAAAACTAGACAATGGCCTGGGAGATTAATAACCAAAGAAAAGTATAGGTCGTCCTGAAAGTAAATGTTCAACACCAACGGAAGATGAAACTAGACGTCTGATTACGATAAGCTGCTATGAAACATCCCATTTGTCAATATAGTAGAATAATTCTAGTTTTTTCCATTTGGCATAAGTGACTGAGACGGTAGTTCCAGTAAGACTTAAATTGGTGGTCTTCCAAGTCGGTGGTAACACAAGTTCGTGATAGTTTTAGTCGAATGCTGGTTCACATCGGTGGCAATCCAAGTCGGTGGTAAACAAAGTTGGTGGTAGTTCACGTCGGTGGTAATTTTAGTCAGATTTAGCGCCATATAGCTGATACTCCAGTTAGTACTCTTGCTATGACTTTGTACAGTTTTTCTCTGTCAATTAAACCATTAAAATCACTCAGAACGATTATTTTGCTAATTTCCGTTCACTCGTAGCGTGCAAACATATTTACCCATTGGTGTAAAGCCTATCACCAGGTAATCTAAATCGAGTAACCGCGAAAGCATCAAACAGTATATAAGCAATCTAAAAAAAAATCTTACTATAAAGCTCGTACCAATCAAAATACTAAAAGTTAGCTAATAAAACTTAAAGAAAAACAGTTTCAAATCTTTGGAACATACAGATAACGCTTCAAATATCACAACATGAAAACATTTGCAAACCAGTAGGTGATTGGGGTGAATACCTTTCCAGTTTCTTTCTGAAGGTCGCACTTATAGTTTATAGTAAAAACTACGCTGGCTTTACTCTACATATTTTTAAATGGTTGTGATTTTATAAAAATTGCAATACTTCTTCTGAGCGTTACTTCGCAATATTACGTTTGGCTTTGAAATTCCAAACCTTCAACCCCCACGCAAAAGGTTAAAGTTACCTACAACTTTCCTTACTCGTATTTAATTTGGCAGCTTAGACCCTCGAACAGTATTTAACCAAAACATCTACTTAAACTGGTATTTGTAGCTGTTCGCATGAAATTTATTTGAAATTCTTTGTGGTGTCCCCTAAGCACGAGCCTTTTACTGCCGCCCTGATTTTACGTCGCTTTCGAATGCATAAATGCGGTTATCCGCAATCTCTACACTTTCGTTCCCTACTAGTCACAATAAAAGTATCGACAGGTTTTCAGCCCTAACAGGCAGCGCAGGGTCCTGACACATTTAAAGGCGAGTTTGATTAGATTTCCAATTTGGCTGCTTTCTTAGCTGTCAAATCAACAGCCGCTCTTTTATAACCCCATCAAAGCACTTTCACTTCATTGGTTCGTTGGGCGAATACATCTTTTATTGATAGGGCCGCGTCAATGGCCTGCCAGTTCGAAACAACGTAATTAAAGGGTCCTACCCGGCAGGAGGCAGTAATTTGACTCTTGATTACAAGGCCTAACTTGTTGGATTCGCTAATTTGTAAAGATGCAGCTTTGTACAAAACAACTGGCTCGGCGGCTAATTACTCAAAGGACCTTAAAATGGAAATGAGGTTGCGAAAAAGTTCCTATTTCCCAGGGTGTAATAAAGGACCCTTTGGGCGCACCCCTAAGCTTTAGTAGGCAAGTTTGATATATTTTGTTTGGTTTACGGACGTTTGGCCCCCGCCGTTTCGCCCCCGACCGTTTCGCCGCCGAAGTTTTACCTGTAGCTTTAGTCAGCTTCAGCTGTTTCCAGTTGCACCACGAGGAGGTAGCTAGTAGGATTTCTGCAACCGGTTTTTTTATTTTTTAATCCAAGAACTAGAAAGTATGTCGCAATATCAGCTCGTATGAAAAAAATCGTTGAAGATTTTGAAAATCGTCAAGTTATTGATTACTTCCGTGGGATTGCGTACAACTTTGAATTTTGAATTTATTCCGGTTGCACGTCGAAATATAGATGTTAAAAGATTATTCTTTCTTTATATGTATTTACTAAAAACTCTAAAATTAAAACACAAACACCAACAAACAAAAACCAATAAAAATTTAAAAAACTAAAATTAAAACGCAAACACCAAAAAAATAATAATAAAAAACGGTTGCAGAACCTCCTCGTGGTGCAACTGGAAACAGCTAAAGCTAGAGGTAAAACTTCGGTGGCGAAACGGTTAGGAGGCGAAACGGCGGGGGCGAAGCGGTTGGGGGCGAAACGCCGGGAGCGAAACGTCCGTACCCCATTTGAACCACCGTTAGACAATAAAGAGGACACCCGTCTTTAATTCCATATAAAGGAAAAATGAAAGCAATATCGTAAATGCCTATTATCTATTTCACAAAACGGTGTATAAGAATTATAACTCAACACACTAGATAAAACTTGAATAAGAAGCACAGAAATCAGAATTACTAAAAACGAGCACTCTCGAAGTTGGTATTATTAACTGATAGCGAGAAATTTCTGATAAGCTGCCATTTTATCGTGTCCAGAAGAGCTAAGCGAAATATAATCTTTTAACTGTTTAAAACTGTGTTCACAACCCATAATAGAATTAAAAACGTTAACAAACAATATCTCCCTGGGAAAGATAATAAGTTGCGTTAAAGGTTTTCCACTTTCGCGATTCTACAAATTCGCTATTTTAAGACATTAATTAATTCATGAACCCTTTCCATAGAGTTTCACTGACAGTACTAGCACCGGAACTTTCCACAGACACAAGCCTGATACATTTAAAACAACGGTTGAATACATCTAGTCAAACAGGAAATGTTAGGCCGCAGGCAACTCGTGCAGGCATTCATTCTATTTCAGGTTATGTAGCTGGAGACGCCTTACAGCTCAATCTGAAAGGTACACAGGCAATAAAAGGGCAGAAGGAATCAAACAGTGTGCCAGAGTGCCCCTAAACACCAAAAAATGAGCAGCCCCCTCGCGCCAACCACTCGAGAAGCCAATATTCGCGCCATAAAACGAAACAAGAGCGCGGAAGGAGAGGGTTGGCAGGTTATGGCAGGAGGATGGACGAAATGGATGAAATACAAGCGCGCTGCGTTAAGTGATGGTTTCAGTCATTACGGGCGGCTTAATGGTTTATTCATTTACCCTTGTATCGACGTCCGCAGTTTTTATTCAGAAATTATTGCAACAAGCAGCATCGGGACTGAGTCGTAACTTCCCATTTTTAGCATCCCCTGCGAAATGGGGCACAGCCTCCCGTTGAATTTACTTTTTAGAATATGAAGAGGAGACGAGCTCAAGTAGCCCTCTTATGCGGATGGGCTTCTCAATTTAAGTGCCCGAAGGTTATTTGAATTTAATTAAAATATTTCCATGTTTTATTCTAAGTTATTAATTTAGCAGAGAGCAAAGGACTTAATTTTGACGAAAGCTTAGCTCAAGGCAATTATTGATTAACTCGATGTGATATTTTATCGTTTGTGGGTTTCTTTACTTTATTTTATATAGTGAATCGTCGTTCAATACAGAATAGAGTAAAATGTCGATGCAACCATTTAAGATTATTGGTTATATTATATTACTATTTTACATACGGGCGGCTAGTTTAAACGAGGTGGAAAGCAGTTGTTTAACCCTGAAACACACCAGAGTGACGAGGAGAGAATTCAACGAAGAAGCGATGTTGAACTGTTCGTTGAAAGTAGTTTTAACGGCCTCTGTGACAGCCCTATGGCTTTTGCTGGATCATCCGCTTCTTTGACATTAAGTTGTTTAAAGTTCTAATCACGTGCCGTTTGAAACATCGAAGCATTTCATTGTCGAATTATCCCGCATCCAAAAACGCTTTATCGTAGCCTGATTGCTGCCAAACCACCTTTTTCGCCCGAGTGAGACGTTTCTGCTCACCCAGCGGCCACCGTAGGTCTACAGCTTTGAGCCCGAAAATTGGGGAAAATTTTTAGCAATGTTCTTGAATTGCTGCCCGCTAATGTCTTGGCTTCTCTGCAGCAGGTTTCAAGCCAGCCCTGGTCTTTAATTTAGGTACGTTCATTCACCATGCCGACATTATGGCATTTGTGGAGAAGTTTTTCGAATTAGAGTTTTCCCAGCATACCTCATGCCAGTAAAAGCAACTACGGTGGCGCCCTGGAATCAATAGTGTTAACAATAATAATAATAATAAACGTCTTTTGTACATCTCTAGATTCAAGTATCGAGAGATAAAAAAAACTGTTCCTCAGCGTGCTGTGGAAATTCAACGTATGAATAATGTGTTGGTGACACTGTACGTCAATGTCAAATTGAAGGTTATGAGGTTAGGTTTTCCGTCAGTTTTGACACAAAATGACGCAAATCCTAACCTGCTAATCTCGAATTTGACATTGACGTACAGTGTCACCAACATATTATTCATACGTTGAATTTCCACAGCACGCTGAGGAACAGTTTTTTTTTATCTCTCGATATAAGAGTTAACGATAGAATTGGATAATAAAAATTGTCATAAATCTTGAGAACCATATGTTTATGCTATTTAATTTTTTATTTTTATTTTAAACCCAAGGCTACCCAACAGACAGTCATAGCTGCCTAATAATAGGATAGCACGGAATATACATAAAAAAATTTAAGGTCAAACAAGTTCATGTAAAGCAAACCTATGAAATATATTTTTAAAAAACCATATAGACAACTGAGTAACTATAAATATAGGCATTAACTACAATAACGTAATAAACAATTCAATACAATCAAACTAAGACTTTTCCCTTGTGTTTCTTGAATACCGCAAATCGTAAATTAAATATATTGCAGCTGTTGTTAACCTGATCTAAGCTGTTGAGAGTTGGAGTGCAGCGACTGAGCGGGGAGTTGAGAAAATAATTTGAATTAGATTTTTCCATAAAGAATGTATGCCTGTTTCGGAGAATGTAAGGCTTAACGTTAAATTTAAGGTTATTTACGCAATATTCAGAATCAATAAAATTGGTAACAACCTTATACATAAAAAATACATTCGAACATTTTCTTTTACATTCAAGAGCTGCATGTTATAGAATTTAAAATTGTCGTTGTAACAATAAAAATGTCATTGTCGGTTAAATCGATAGTTTAAGGCGTTAATAAACTTTTTCTGCACTGGCTCTATTTCCATGATATACTTTTGATACATTGGATTCCAAACTGTCGAAAAAAATTCTTAAACAGGTATCACTAAGCTATTGAACAAACTTAGTAGTGAAGAAAATTTATTAAAACTTTTAGTAGCCTGAAGTATGAAGCCTAAATTCTTTCGAGCTTTCTGAACATATATTTCTACATGAGTATTAAATGACAGCTTAGAATACAATGTAACTTCAAAATTTTTACGCTCTCCATGTATTTCAAGTTTATATCGTTTAGATACAGACTACGATCAACATACATCGGAGCTTTTTGAGAAAACAGAATGCAATAACATTTATCTAAATTTACAAAGATTTTATTGATACTACAATAACTTGAAAATTCTATCAAATCGTTTTGTAATTGCACATAGTCTGACACACCCTTAATATATTTAAAAACTTTAAGATCGTCTGCATACAGAGAGTATTTGGTGTGACAGAAACATGAACCAATGTCGTTTAAAAAAATATTAAATAGCAAGAGACCTAAGTGTGACCTCTGGGGCACCCCAGAGGTCACATCCACGCAACCCGATCTGACTCTATTAGTAGCTACGTACTGCATTCTGTCCGTCAGATAACTTTCCAGAAGTCTGAGAATTACCCCGTTCGAACGCAACGCAATCCGCGGGGCGTGGCCGTATGACGCACAGTAGTTGTAATGCTTTAGATCGTGTATCACAGGGGTCCACGTTTTAAAACGTGGACCCCTGTGATACACGGATGACCAACCAGCGTTACGCCACTCCGCGCGCCTGGCACAGAGGACTATAAATAGCTCCACACCGACCTTCGGTTCTTAGTGCTAATTTCGCCCTGATGATGCAAGCTGCAAGGTCTTGCGAAACGTTAGTGAATATGGATGCACAAACGGCAAAACGGCCAAATCTGCCTAAGTATCCTCGTTCTCAAGATACTCAAACAACACGAGCCACCAAAGAGCATGGCCATCGCGCGGGTTTTTGCTCGACTTCACAAGGTGCAAGGCACATTAAGCCAGAAAATGCTGGGTGTTCATATACAAATACTACGCGGTCTAAGCCGAAATTCTATGCTAAGGAGAATAAGTGAATGATATTACTAAAAATTATAACTACCGATACCAACTCCACGTCTACCTGACCTCGCCAAGAGAAGTGCAATCTTATAGAGCAAAGCTGTAAATAAAAAAGTCACCTGGGCCGGACAACATTCTGAAACACCTTACAAAAAAGGGTGTAGTCTATATTGTAAATGTATTTAATGCATGTCTTAGATTGGGGTACTTTCCGAATATGTGGAAGCATGCATACGACTATCATTTCTAAAGCCAGGAAAAAACAAACATAAACCTGAAAGTTATCGACCAATCAGCCTTCTATCGGTAGTTTCAAAACTGCTGGAAAACGTTTTTTACGCGAGATTAGAAACAACGGTAATAGAACAAAATATTATACCTAACCATCAGTTTGGCTTTAGGAAAAATCATTCCACGACACAACAGCTACTACGATTGACAGGACTTATAGAGAAAGGATTTGAAGACAAAAAACACTATAGTGTCATTCATAGACCTCTAGAACGCCTTCGACAAAGTTTGGTTAGCCGGCCTACAATACAAACTGATCAATCTTGAAATACGAAACTATCTTACCAAGATCATTGTATCATTTATTAGTAAACGAACTTGTGGCGTTCCATGGGGAAGCATTATAGAACCCATATTATTCAACATATACGTCTATAATATACCTGTTATGATGAACTCAACACTAGCGATGTTTGCAGATGACACTGGAATTGCGACACAGAATGAACATCTCGTAATTGCAGTAAATGAACACCAAAACGCACTAAATAATATCAATAGATGGCTCAACAAATGGAAAATAATTATTAGCGTAACAAAATGTTAAGTAAAAGTGTTCACACTCAGCAAAATAAGAAATTTACCCAAGATATATGTGAATCAGAAAGCATTCCAATGGGATCCTAGAGACTCGGCTGTCAAATATCTTGGTGTATACTTAGATACCAGATTGGGATGGGGATACCACATTAATAAAAAACTTAACGAGTGTCATGCAACATAAATGATTCTATATCCTCTGATAAATCGAAAATCTCATTTGAACCTAGACTGTGCCCTTTTGATGTATAAATCAATCTTGACGCCAATTCTAACTTACGCGTGTTCAGTGTGGTGTAACACAACAAAAACAAACTTAAACAAGCTACAGGTTATGCAAAATAAGATTTTACGTATAGCAGCTAATTTCCCATGGTTTGTGCGAACTGGGCATACCAACCATTGTTGAACGCATAAACAAAGTGAGAACCAATTTTTTTGTAAACATTAACCTGTGGCCTATAACCTTGGGAGAAAAGACAAACATGTAAGACTGAAAAGAAAATTGCCCCAAGACTTAACACACTAATAGTACTACTGTTGATTGACGTATTATATAAAACTACTTAGTTATTTTAACCCTGTAATTCATATTATTTACAGAGGTTTAGTCCTCCAAAACTTTTTAAATACAGTCATATTGTAAATTATTGTAAAACAACTGTGTATAGCATACGAAAGTGCTGATCCGGTTCAAATAAATTAAAAAAAGGAGAAGTACCCGTTTAAAAAATAGTTCTTCCAATATAAGCGATTCAAACAATTTTGCAAAATGATTTAATAAAGAGATCAGTTTATAATTATCAACTTTTGTTTTATCTCCTCATTTATGTACAGGCTGGTAATCTGTGCTAACCGGAAAATAATTCACAAATATCATTACTGTTAAAATCTTGTAAATTATTATGACATTTTCTTAGGCGGATATGTTTACGCATATTGTTCAGTTGTATGTTTTAGTCTTAACTTTAGCTTTTTAGATTATCTTTTTGACACTGTTATATTGCGGAACCCGAATTAACTTAAACGTGCTTTAGCACGGCGCGTCAGGTAGAAGAGCACCTAACTTTTAATTAATGTGCTTGTTTTAGCCATTAGTGAAAATATGAGGGGTTTCATCAATATTTTCATGTTCTAATATAGAAGCTAAATATTTTAAGCGACATCGGAAGCACAATAAAGCTCCTTCTGGGTCATTAACAACATCGTATAGCTTTAAGCAGGACTGTCCGATTTGAAAAGCAAATACCAACTTTATTTCTAGAATGTAGAACTCGTTATCACAAGTTCAGTACAGACAGCTTTCAAACGCGACTAGTTACTTGGCTCACTTCCAATGGTTCCGATAGATAGTGGTCCTAGATTTGCTATTAAGGTGAAAGAACTTAGAAGATGTTTATCATACTAATAACTTTAGGTAATCTGGGCTAACATGTCCCGTTTGCAGTTGAATGTATTTATAGTCACCTTTAGGCAAAGAAATCGATGGCATTATCTCTTCCTGTTATTGGAAACTGCAATATGTGAGCCTCTTAGGACTCCACGTGTGCTATAACCTACTTCATTGCAGTAATAATGCGAACATACTGTAATAGTTGCATCGATTTGCACATTAATTTCGCATTATAATATTAATTAAACTCAAGTAAGCACGAGTTACATAGAGCTCAGTATTGAGTCGATAACGCTTTTCTAGTTTAATCGCAGTTAGGTTTGTATAGACAAACAGCTTCTTGTTCTACACATTTTTAGTTTTCCTAAACATTTCCTTATAACAGTGCGTAGACCCTTGTTAGGCTTTACAGTATTGTGAATTTATTGGGGATATTTTCATTAGCATTCAATAAAAAGCCGCTTTTGAGCTCCCTAAGCAGCATTCGAACTGCGGGGCCTACAAAAAATCTGAATAAATACCTTCCCCATTCAGTACAACCACCAACGTCTAAAGGCAATTCATTCCCTGTTTACGGAGAGGTTGATCATTTCCTTTAGGAGCTACAGTAAAACGTACTCTTTGGGTTCTGGAGGCGCATTATGTACTGACGGGTAGCTGATTTGCCAAGTTGCCGAACTCGCGAACACTGATTTTCCGTTGAAAATATCGCGGGGCACACGAAAACTGAGTTGAGTGGAGTATTTGACAGCTTAAAATTTCTGGGATCTGCGAATGAGCCATGTGTTTCTGTACATAAAAATTAAGAGAACCAGGAGTACACTTTGCGCCTCCATCGAAGCTTTCCCAATATTTCCATTTATTTGGGAGTTTCGGTTGGTGTTTTCAAAATCATTGTGTTTACTATCTTGTACATTATTAAAACGGATAGTGAAAAGGTATAATAGTATATTACATACCGAGGTGGAAAGTGTTTCATTCCTGTTGAGAGATTAAGTAGTTAACCGAGACGCGTAGCGTCGAGGTCAACCTTATCTCGAGACAGGAATGAAACTTTTCACCGTGGTATGTATACTATTTTATTCGCAACCACTTTATTCTAAACAATAATTGGAAAAATTGTTATATTATGATACGACAGGTTGTGACGCGCATGAATGGATGAACGAGATTCCCAGTGTCCCTACCTACACAGCGGTCGGGAATGTACCCGCACTCGAGTGCGGGAAGTGAGTGCGGGAAGTAGCGGGCGGAAATGTACGACTTCCCACACTCAAATGAGGTGAGTAATGTTAACATTACATATATGGTTGCGAATAAAAGATATTGCTACATTTTCCTAATACAGTTGAAAGTCATGGTGAAGCTTCTGAAACCGACGAATCTATAGAGACTATAGTGATGTGGATGTGGAACACAATGGCAGGTCTAGGGTGTAATGAATTTATTCCAACAAAGCAATATTGTTAGTATACTGGCTTAGTAACCATTTTATTATCGCAGCATCAAAACGTCATTTCGATCAGGATGCGCGACAACAACTAAACATTGATAACTCGTGCTCGATAGGTCTCATCATTATGTTAACAACGCAATCAGAATAAAACAAATGCGCGGTCGTAGAAATGGCATTTGCGCCTAGCCTACCATTTATTATGATCAAAATTCTCCTGGAAAATTAACACAACAACCGCTCCCGTTTCACCACGACTTCCTCTTTATCCACTATGTAGAGTTTATTTTATTCGCAACTACCACAACAAACACCGCCTATAATACAATAGTTTAGATCCGAATCTGTTACCAGCTAACTACGACGAAGAGGCCCCTAAAATAGTAGCTAGAGTTATAAAACACACCAACATAAAATAATATTGCCTAGATTCGTCTACTGGCACCGCCAACAAATACCATGCTATTTCAGAACAACCTGAAGGGTCTAAACAAGATGAAGAGAAGAGTGAAAACAGCAAGCTTTCCAAACCCAAACTACCGCCATTATTTCTTTCAGGGGTCAAGTATACAGGGTGTCCGGAAAAATGTGGGAAATCTCCCGGATATTAAAAACACGTGAAAAGAATACTACAAGTTCATATCAACTTTTTTCGTATAAGCCTCCTCTTCGGAGACATGGGCTCCCAAAGAGCTCCAATGGAATAAAATTTTTTACACATACCCACACAGCAAAAACTTACTATTTCTTTACTACGTTGTAACTTCAGAGAGTTCCTTAATAGTTGCGGATGTCGCAGTTTTCCTTACAATTTAGTCACTAGGCTATCGCTGTTCTGTTACTACAAATTGTAACGTTACTGCAGATAGTAAGGAAATTGCCGCAAGATTGTCAATTTGTTGTAAGGAAATAGTAAAGGAATTGTTAAAAGACAGTCACCTTGTAGTATGAAAATTGTCAAGAGATAGTTAATACATTGTAAGGAACTAGAAGAACGATTCTCACGTTACAGTAAAGAAATTGACAAGAAATAGTTGATTTGTTGTAAAGTAACAGCAAAAGAATTGTTAAAAGAAAGTCACCTTATAGTATGGAAAATGTCAAGAGATAGTTATTGCATTGTAAGGAGATAGCAAAATAATTGTAACTTTATAATCAAGAAGTAGTAAATTTGTCGTATAGGAACAGTAAGAAAATTGTTAAAAAGTAGTTACTTTTTCGTAAGGAAATGGTATCTTTATAGTAAAGAAATAGCTACATTATTGTAGCGAAAATGTATTTTACCGAAGAATGCTCATTTACTAGGGCCACAAATAAAAGTCATAATGTACAAAATGTATTTCTTAATTCCAGACATTTACATCCTTAATGTATTATATATTATATTATAAACTAAACTAATCTAAACTACAACTAGATTATCACTTATAGTTGTGTTGAATATTTTTGCTGTGGTATCACGAATGTCCATTAGGCTTAGGTTCGATTAGGACTCGTGCTAGCGCACTCGCCCTAATTCCAAGTGCATGGACTTGAGTAGTGATACCACCAAAAATATTCTACTTAACTTTGACTAAGAATGGCATTCGAGGGATTAAACCAATAAATCAAACTACTTTTGCAGATTAGTTTTCAGTAAATCTAGCAACAAACTACGCAATTTTTACAGTAGCAGAACACTAATATTGACTTTATCTAATAAAAATAACATTTGTTTAAAATATGCACTTGAATACCTTATAGGGAGATAAATTATGAATTGCAATGCTCTGAAATTTAAATTTAAAACATAGTCAATTTGAAATTAATAAAAAATTGGTGACAATATGAAAAATTACAATCTTTTAAGATTTTAAATGGCTTGCCACTCTAGACAGAGCTTGTGTAATGTAATGCCTATTTAAAAAGTTGAAAATAAAAAACGACTTACCTGCACCACAGTCTATAAACTAGTTAACTATAAACTTAGTTTACAGACTGTGCCTGCACTATCAATCGGAGATCGCAAAGTGTATGAAGCTTTTGCTTATTGCGACTGCAGAGCTGTACACTGTTCACTGCTGAATAAATCGCTTATGAGAAAATTAAGCACACCGTAAATTCAATAAAAACATTTATTAAACAACACGCTCCTAGAGCCAACCTCTCCCGCTTACAGTTCCTTAAATTCTTCAAATCGTATATGTATCACTTAACAGGAAACAGGCACATCTGATTCAAATGACTATTTCTTGCCGACTGAACACTAATTTGTCGTAAATTTATTACTTGCGGTAACCGACAGACGACAAATAGCAGCAGCAAAATAGTAAAGAAATTGTAACATTACTTATTACTGTAAGAAACCAGTAACGTTGCTATATTTTACGGCAATCTACTAACAAAATAGTAACATCACAATAAATTGGTTTAAGTTTATTTGCAGACTTTCATAGATATGACTATTTCTTGCCAACTGAACACTAATTTGTCGTAAAGTTACTACTCACGGTAACCAAATAGGTAATAAATAGTCAGGCGACAATTAGCAGCGATAAAATAACGTATGGGACATAAGTTTTGAGAAAAAGTTTGCCTTGAAATTTCTTCTTGATTTTGATGTCTGATCTAGTTACCATGAAACTGGTAAACGAATTATATTTTGTTTTTATTGATAAACGGCAAATTTATTCAATAACTTAGTTCAAAATGTCGTACAAACTTGAAGTTCGCAAAAGTATCTATCGCTGTGTTGGACGGTTGTCCAAACGTGAAATTGTTATCTTGTTCACAGATCAAAATGTTAGCCAGGCAACGATTTATAGGATAATAAGAGAATGCGAAGAGGGTATACCTTGCACTAATTTGCCGAAAACTGGAAGATCATGAGGTCTTCCAGTTTTGGCACAAAACAGGATTAATAGACTGGTACAATCCGCTCAAGACAGAAGTGGAATCTCTAGTCGAAAGCTAGGTCGCCGTTTTGGGGTCTCATACAAGACCGTCCAGAGAATTTTTTTCCCCTTATTTTTCTATAATGTACAGCATTTCTGGACAAAATTCTCTGGACGATCTTGGATGAGACCCCAAAACTGCGACCTAGTTTTCGACTAGAGATGCCAATTCTGTCTTGAGCGGATTGTACCAGTCTATTAATCCTGTTTTGTGTCAAAACATGAGGTTTTCCAGTTTTCGGCAAATTAGTGCAAGGTATACCCTCTTCGCATTCTCTTATTGTCCTATAAATCGTTGCCTGGCTAACATTTTGATCTGTGAACAAGTTAACAATTTCACGTTAGGGCAACCGTCCAACACAGCGATAGATACTTTTGCGAACTTCTAATTTGTATGACATTTTGAACTAAGTTATTGAATAAATTTGACGTTTATCAATAAAAACAAAACATGATTTGTTTACCGGTTTCATGGTAACTAGATGAGACATCAAAATCGAGTAGAAATTTCAAGGCAAACTTTTTCTCAAAACTTATGTCCCATACTTAGTAGTGAAATTGTAACATTACCTATCACCGTAAGAAAGCAGTAAAGCTACCATTTTCTTAGGGCAATCTAGTAACAAAATAGTAACATCACAATGGGTTTACGTTTATTTGCAGACTTTCTTGTATATGACTATTTCTTGCCGACTGAACACTAATTTGTCGTAAAGTTGCTACTCACGGTAACCAAAGAGGTAATAAATAGTCAAGCGACAATTAGCAGAGGTAAAATAGTAAAGAAATTGTAACATTACTAACTTATTACCGTAAGAAAGCAGTAACGCTACCATTTTCTTACGGCAATCTAGTAACAAAATAGTAACATCACAATGGGTTTACGTTTATTTGCGGACTTTCATATATATAACCATTTCTTGCCGGCTGAACATTAATTTGTCGTGAAGTTGCTACTCACGGTAACCGAATAGGTAATAAATAGACAGGCGACAATTAGCAGCGGTAAAATAGTAAATAAATTGTAACATTACTTATTAACGTAAGGAAGCAGTAGCGCTACAAATTTCTTACGGCAATGTAGTAACAAAACAACAACATCACAATTTGTTTACTATAATTTGCAGATTTGCATGCACGTGACTATTTTTTGTCTACTGGGTGCAAATTTTCTTGCACATTACAACAGATGAGTAACATAATAGTAAATAAATTGTAAAATAACAATTATCAGCCGGTTGCATTGTAAAGAAATAGCAGCATTACAATAGGATCGTAAAGAAATAGCAAAAAAATAGTAACTTAACTACACTTTGTAGTCAATTTTTGCTGTGTGGGATAATTATTGAACCATCAGGTATATTCTTCTTCTTTTTCCTCTCTTTGATAGGCTTACAGCCTATTTTTTAACAGGTAATTTCATATACCTTCTGCCGACGACGATATCCAACTTTCGCGCCATCTTTTTGGGGGCGGCCCGGATTCCTTTTGGTATTGGGTATGGAATCTCTGGCGATCTTTATAAGTCTGTTGGGAGCAGCTCTACTACCACGCTCGTCCCACTGTTTCGGCGTTTTTTAATGAATTGATGGGCGTCTTCTACTTTACACTGGTTCCTAATATCTTGATTGGGGATTCTGTAAAGTCGTGTTTTCCCTGCAATTGCTCTTAGGGTCCTCATTTCTACGGTTCTGGTTTGTTGTTTCGTCCTTTGAGTATTTGCCCTCGTCTCGGCTGCATATGTTAGAATGGGTCTTATCATAGTCTTATAGATCCTGACTTTACTCTCCACTGTCATATGTTTATTTGCCCAAGTTAGATCTCTCAAATATCCCGATATTTGGCTGCCTTTGACTGTTTGTTGCTTTACTTCGTCGTGTATATTGCGATCACTATTAAGTTGAGCGACATGACTTGTTGTATGATTTTACCTTTTGATTCTAATTTGCAACGTAAAGGTTCCTTCGAGATGACCATACTTTTTGTTTTGTTCTTTGATAATATCATGTTGTATTTTTCTGCTGTCGTTGTAAATTCTTGCAGTAGTCTCTGGAGATCATCTTCATTTTCGGCAATTAGTAGAGCGTCGTCCGCGTAGCACACGATGTTTCTATTGTGATCACCCATTCTATATCCTGTCTTTGGTTTTATCGAGTCAATGATCTTATCCATAATCATATTAAATAATCTAGGGCTTAACGAGTCCCCTTGCTTTATACCCGCTGTTACAGGAATATCGTCAGTATATCCGCTTTGGGTTATTATTCGGGTTTTGGAATCGGTGTTTATGTCAATGATTAACTTTGTTATTTCTGTAGGTACTGCTTTTTCATGTAATATTTTTACAATGTCGTCTAACTGCGCCCGATCGAAAGCTTTGGTGAGGTCTACAAAGCAAAGATAGGCTGGTTTTGCATATTCTATTGCTTTTTCAGCTAATTGGCGCACTATGAAAATAGCATCGATCGGCGATCGATTTTGTCTACACCCCTGTTGCTCTTCGTTCATGGGTATGTAAGCGTCCAGTTTCTGTAATATTATCCTGGTTGTCAGCTTTAAAACAGTGCTTAACAGAGTTCTCAAGTTGTGTTTTTGAACCTCTTTTGAAGACAGGGATGGTAATACTCCATTCCGTCGCTATAACTCCTGAGTCAAATATTTTTTGAACCAGCATTTTTAGTTGTAATACTAGATCGGTGCCTCCATATTTAAGCAGTTCGTTTGTTATACCATCAGTACCTGGGGATTTACGGTTCTTCAATTTTTGAACATTAGCTGAGATGTTTCTGTATGATATTTGTATAGTGTTATGCACTGCGTTTTGATTTATGTCTATTTTAACTTTTTTTTGTAATGTGCTCTGATACAGCTGGGTGAACTAGTTTTCCCAATCTTCGTTACTTATCTTATTTGTCTGCACCAGTTCGTTTGTTTCCGCTTTCCTGTTCCGGAGCATTCCCCATACCTTTTTCTGTGCTCCATATAAGTCATTCTCCATGGATTTTGTAAACCGTTCCCACTATTCATTTTTAATTTTCCTTATTCTATTATTTGTTTCATTTCGTTGTCCTATATATGCGACTCGATCTTCTTGACTTCCGCTAGAGAGATATCTTTTATATGCTATTTTTTTCTTTTTACACATTTCTTTTGTTGCTGTTGTGAACCATGGCGTTCTTTTATTTTTTGTTCTGCTGTTCTTTATAGTTCTTTTGCCACAAGCTTCTGTGGCTGCTTCCAAGATGTTTGCTTTTAACTGTTCCCAGCTTTGTTCGACATTATCCTTATCTAGGATGCCATTGTTTATAACTTTTTGTGTTAAGCGATTTACATACAAGTCCTTCGTACTGTCTTGCGTGGGGGTCAATGTTTATTTTCCCTGTACAAGTATTTGACTCTGGTAAAGGCTGAGTATGGTGTTTTGTTCTGAGCAGCCTAATTCTACAGAGGACAAGTTTGTGGTCGCTCGCTATATCTGCCGAATTTAAGGTTCTTACATCTAATATTTGATTCGGCGTAAAACTTTTGCTTGTTAGTATGTAGTCTAGAACCGACTGCTACCCTCTTGTATTTGTCCATGTGTATTTGTAGCGCCATTTGTGATCAAAGAATGTGTTGTTTATTCGGAGATTATTCTGTGTGTATATCATAAGATCTCCGCTTGTGTTTTGTGTTGCTTCATTAAATCGCTATTTTATGCCTGGGATTACGTGGTTTCCAATTCTAGCGTTGAAGTCACCCATAACTAATATATTGTCCTGTGCATTCAGTTTGTCTAATTCACTTTGTAGTACTTCGTAAAATTCTTCAATTTGTGTTTTAGGTTTCTATATATCAGGCGCATAGATACTATATATATGTAGCTTATTTTTATTTATTTTTAGAGTTATTCGAAGCAACCTTTCGTTTATATAGCCTATTTCCTCTATGTCGTGTTTATACTTTTGATGTATCAGCAATCCTACTCCTTCTTTTGCTCTTTGATGTTTTTCTTTACCAGAGTATATTAATATGTAATCTTCAACTTCCAGTGTTCCCCTTCCTTTACGTTTCGTTTCTGTAACGGCACATATGTCTATTTTTTTTCTTGTAATTCTAGCACAACTTCTATATCTTTTCCATTCCAAGACATTATATTCCACGTAGCTAAACGTAGGGTATTTTGTTTCCATATTCGTCTAATCCTTTTTCGATGCCTGGTCGTCGTCAATCCATGTCCGAGGCTTAGTATGCTCTTTCTGTGAGCAAGTTTGGTTAACATCTGCAGGAAGGTTGCTAGCCTGGTTTGCAGATGATTTTTTAACTAGGTTTACTCCTCAAAACTAGGGTCCGTGTGGGCGTCACTCCCCAAATAGTACCGATGTACTACCCCATGCGGGGCAGGTAAATTCCATTTTTTTTTTTTAAATATGATGTAGGTATACCAGGTAAGACCGTTCAAATTACTATATAAGAAAGTGTTGTGAATTACTCACAGCTGCAGGGACGGACTAGACCTGATACTTATGACCCCATTTTTATATGCCCTGCATGATAAGAACTTTGGACATTGGTATTCAACTGTGGGGCACATCTGCTAACTCCAATATTGAAATCCTTGAACGCTTCCAATCGAAAGTGTTGCGAATAATAGCGAACGCGCCCTGGTTCGTGTCCAACGCGGCTATCTGTAACGATCCTCAAAATCCAACGGTGAAAGAAGAAGTCAACCACTATAGTGCTAAATATAGTGACCGTCTTAGAGCACATCGCAATAGTTTAGCAACAGACCTTATGGCTCCTCTAAACCAGAATAGAAGGCTTCAAAAATACATGCCAAACGACTTGCTTACCAGATTTCCTATTTAAATTAATATTAAGTCTTGCTTTAGTTTTAGTTTAGTCGTAAGGTCTAGTTTATAAGTTATTTTGTACCCAAAAGCCACAAAAGAACAATATGCATACTGTTATAGGGGCATACTACTGAGTATACTTCTACATGTCCAAATAAACAGCTCAAAAAAATTACTAAATGTACATGTACAGATTGTAAATAAATTGGGAAGGTAATAAAAAAATGAATGAAGGGTACTTAATTGTTAGTCAATAGATAAAGGTATGTAAAAAACGTTGTCCAAAGTTCTTATCATGCAGGGCGTAAAAAAAGAGGGGACATGAGTGTCACGGCTAGTCCGTCCCCACAGCTGTGAGTAATTCACAACACTTTCTTAGATAGTAATTTGAACGGTCTTACCTGGTATGCATCATATTTAAAAAAAAATTGGAATGTACCTGGTGGTTCAATAATTATGTGTAAAAAACTTGATTCCATTGGAGCTCTTTGGGAGCCCATATCTCCGAAGAGGAGGCCTATACGAAAAAAGTTTATATAAACTTGTAGTATTCTTTTCACGTGTATTTCATATCCGGAAGATTTCCCACATTTTCCCGTACACCCCGTATATATCTCTTGTCAGTAAAATCTGTAACAGGGAGGTACCTCAAGATCTAAAATTACCAAGTGTGTATAAAATGTACTGATAACCATCTCACCAGCCAGTATCAATGTAAGGAGCACATCAAATACTTAAAATTATTAAACTGCGAAGGTAATCATCCGGCCAACTACAGCTGGTACGTAGTGTATAAGTAACTAAAAGAAAAATTTTGCACCTCTAAGGAAACGTTAATTAGCACCACAGGCATTTGCAACATTTAGACCGCATGCAACACGCTTTATCTTGTTATCTGGAACGCAAACGGGTGGCACATGGGCAAGAGATAAAAATATTCCTAACAAATAATGGCATCAATATACTTAATACCAATTTTGATAGTCGAAAGTTATTTAAGGTTACCAGGATAATCGCTATGTGGTATGCAATATCCGGACGAAACTGCATTCGGAATAACAAATATAGTTAAAAGCATCTACATGCAAGCTGTGTCACCGTGAAAGATTGAAATTAGCTCTCCGCCAAAGCCAATAATCAAGAAAGAACATTTTGAAGACTTATACAAGGCTTGATCACCGCCTTATTGCAGGAATTAATTACAATGCAAATAAAAAAAAATGGGGATCTAGACACATTACACCGGGAGAACGGTAAATCTATAAAGCAATAAGCCATAATAATTTGCACCTTTTTACTGATAAACCTACCTACTAGCCTTTTGACTTTTGCGTAACCCAAGGTGTCCTACATAACTATTATATTTTGATATAGAAACTTGGAATTATTTTTCGACGATGCACATATATATTGCCTACTATTTATAGTACAACAAAGTTTAGGAGTCTGCTAGTGCAAACCTATCGCCGACCTTGTCGCTAAAAATACCAGATAAAATTGATCAAGTAGTTGCACAACTGAACCTATCCATCGAATAAGCTGCATGGGGCTAACTCATATCCGTGATGTAGCAAAAAACAAAGAAGACTGAGCAACTTTCATTAAGACAGAGGTCAAAAAATAGAGGCGTAGGTTAAGAAAACGTTAGCTAAACGCTAGATCACCTGCAGATAAAAGTGAGCCAAACTAGACTACTAAACAGCTTAAGGTTTTTTTTTATCAATGAACGCGCCTAATTAAGCTATACAAAACCCCCCTAATTCAACAGAAGCAGCTGATTATTCCCTGTGGAATGTTTCTAGAAAAATACCTGCAAAAGTCCTTACCGCCAATCAAGAAGAAACTGAACTTGGGCAAACAATGGAAATGAGAAAGTATTTGTGAAAGACCTGGCAATAGTTTTCCACTACTAACGCAACTACTACTCGTAAAATCTCCATTTCAAGTACGAGTAGATCTGCCAATCTCTCCCTTTAAAATAAAAGAGATCGGAGGCACCTTCATGGTTCACATCAACACGAAAAAAGCACAACAAACGACCTGATATGGGGAAAGGAAAAAACTACCAAGCGAAGAATTTGCTTGTTTGTTATGAACAAGATATGGGCATGCAGAGTAACAGCTACCTTAGACATCAACTGCAGTGGTCCTACTAGATTTTTGCCGATACTAAAGAGTTCATGAAGAGTTTAAAATTATTTTTATATAGATTATGATTTGCAATTGCTGTTATTAGACTGGATAACGTTCTATCTCAGTGGAAAGTAGAACAAATAACACTGCTCGTAAAACCAAGGAAAAATGTCGAAGAAGAAAAGTCATGCCGGCTTATCACCTTTTTACTAGTAATGTCAAAGCTAATTCTTCGAGAAATAGTTCTTACATAAACTAAAATCTTTATTATAAAACGCAAACATAAACCTCAAACATTAATTTAGATTCAGAAAAATCATTTTAGTATACGAGTAGATCAAGTGCATGGGGTTGCTCAGACAAGATTAGGAGCCGGGAGATGCTGCTTAGCAACCTTCTTCAACATCTCTCGAGCTTTTGACAACGTCCAGCACGATGTGTTGCTATACAAGATCAACATGATATTGTTACATAACTGCTACCAATCGTGAAACCGTATTGAATAGGCAGCTTCTTCAGGCAAAATTTCAAAACCAAACAACTAGATTCTCAATCAAATCAAGCATCCCCCAAGGAATAGTCCTCGGGCCATTATTGTATTTACTATATATAGCGGATCTATCGACGACTAGATCCAGTTGGGTCTTCAAAATTGAAGCGTTAGTGCCAATGAATGGAAATGATCACACATAACCTTTACTCTAAATAAACGTTGATACCCACCTGTCACTTTGAATATCACTTAATGCACTAGTTTGACATGAGTGCTTATAATACCGTGTCAAAATCTTAATATCGGTATTCGATATTAATAGTACTTTATTATACACGACGATAAGGTTAAATTTTATCCAAGAGTGAATCGTTTAACGTCGGGACGAAGTCGAGACGTTAATGATTCAAGAGTGGATAGTAGTAACATTATCTTCTTGTATAATACAACATATTTCTATAGCAAGAACTAAGAATTTCAAAAGAAAATAAGGAAAGTCAATCATATTTTAAAATCTCAGTAGCAAGATTGGGTTGCTAAGATAATACGAAGCTGTAATATTTAATTTAAATAAAAGTTAGAAAATTAAATTACTTTATCGGTAAACGTCATAAAAGTGACAACTTATGTGTCTTTATTGACAAGGTAAAAGTGTCACTTTATCTGATGAAGCAGATAAAATAGCAACTTTTGCGTACTTTATGTGCCTAATTACATAAAATCGTTGCTCTCTTTCTTTCTTTCTATGTTGTTCGCTATCTCCTCCGAAGATACTGGACCGATTAAATTGTATGATGGCTTAAAATTTTGCCAATTTTTAGACTTAGATCGTAGGCCGGTTTTTATTTTTAAAAAGAGTACGAAAAAGTTTTAATTTAAATAAACCGTTAAGCAGCGGATCGGAGCGTCTGTCGCCGTGGGTTATGGTGTGACAGCTGCTGTGGCCGTGTGCTATTAGCTCGGGTGATTTAGTATGTTCATATATTATTATAGTAGTGCGTTATTTAAACAACCGAGGTTGGCGCAGGGGTAAAATGCTCGCCTGTCACGCGGATGGCCCGGGTTCGATTCCCGGCCGATGCTTCCTTTTTTTAAAATGTATATTAGTGAAATTTATCTGAATACGTTTGCGGATAAAATAGTATATGTTATTCGGAGTAAAAGTGACTTTATGTGGCTTAGCTTGGCCACATAAAGTATCACTTTTAGTCCTAATAACATAATCTGCGGATTGAAGTATTGAAGAAGAACATAATCTACTATTATCTAAACTTGATGTTAAATTGCTACTTTATTTACCCTTGCTGTTAAAAAACAATTGACCTTTTGTTTTGAGCCGATTCAAGTACACTTTAACATTTGCTATAGAAAAAAAACTTGTAGTACAGAGATACCAGCATTAACACCAGTATTACTATTAGAATATTTACTTAGCTTTACCTAGTTATTATTATTTAAAATACTTTTTAAATAACAAATAAAAAATTCTTTCTTTAAATTAACGTTGACTACAGAATGAATTCCATTATTTTCTTTATAAGTAGATAAATAAATGAAGTAATGAAAAATGTTACAAAGAATATTCTATAAATATAATAAAGTGACGTTCTTTATGTGTAACTAATAAACCAAATGATTTAAAATTGTTCATAAAATATAAATTGTCTTTTTGCACTTGCGGGACTAAAGTTGGCACTTTAGTCACTTATTTCAGGGACTAAAGTAGCTCATTTACTCTCTAGGGACAGAAGTAATTACTTTAGCCCCTAGGGACTAAAGTAAAAAATGTTACTGTATCTATGGTAATCTATGGTAAATTCGGGGTTATCAGGTTAGGTTTCGCGTCAGTTTTGACATAAACTGACGCAAAACCTAAGCTACTAACCTCGAATTTGACATAATTGTGAGCTCTTGTCATAATGACTTACAGTGCCACCAACTTTAAAATTTAGCAAAGGCTACTAATTTTAAAATAATTGTAACTAAAATGTCAATAAATGACGTTTAAAAAAACGGGTTTTCGTTTTAAATCTTCCTGCAACGTGAAAAAAATAGTATATGCAACTCGGAGAGAATGCTATTTTGCTTCAGTGCAATTTCTGACTCTCGGGCTTCGCCCTCGAGTCAGAAATTGTACCTCAGCAAAATAACGCATTTCTCTCCCTTATTGCATAATCTACTATTATTAAAATGAGCTCTCAAATACTTTGTGGAGTATGAATAGATTGTACACTACGTCGCGCGCGCGCCGTCACATTTCTATTGATATAGACATATTAGTTTGGTATGTGTAATATTGATGATGGTGTGCCTCTTCAGGACGTTTTTACCTTACATTATATCTATGTATACATTATGAGACATGTTTAATTTTGAACTGTATTGAATATTTTTATAGGAATATGTTACTACCGAAATAATGGTATTTTTACATCAACACCGGACAACATTCATCCGAGCTCCCGGTATTCGGCGATGTCCGAATCCCGGTATTGTACAGTTTACAGAATCTAGATTGACTCTCAAGGTAGGCCATGAAAGGCGCTGGGATGATATTTGATTTCACCGAATTGGCAATATGTGGAAAGAAGTAATTGTCAGACATACAAAGTTTGGTTATATTTTATATGACAAGTAATCAGTAGCGGTGTGTGAATGGATTTTGTTTGCGCAGTGACTAACGTCATATGACAGATTCTTTGTGTTTTAAAGTGTGAAAATTGCTGTTGCTGTTGATTTTGTTAATTCTGTTATTTTATTATTGCTATTGCTATTGTTATTTTTTTGTGTGTTGTTAATTCTGTTTCGAAATGCACCATACCACAATGTTGAGTACGCCTCTGATTTATTTTGTCATTTAGCTTAAATAAGGTTAACAATTTAATGTCAATATGATAGATGTCAAAAGTGTTACTAGATTCTAACATTAGTTCCGATTTTCACCGCGCTTCAATCTAGAATCTGTAAGCTGTAAGCACTATTTGACATGGCACACGCACATTGTGACCAAACGCAAATAGAACAATCTACATTCTACAGATGTACTGGCAAATAGGGCGAAACATTTGAAAATATATTTTTGCTTTATAAATCCATCAAGCTTGTTTGAACATATGGAGTACAACTCTGGAGTACAGCAAGCACCTCGAATATAGAAATCCTACGGAGGTTTTAGTCAAAATTACTTCAGTTCAATCGTTGACGCTCCATAGTTTGTGCCAACCAACAAAATGATTCGCCGCAACTTGCAGGTAGATACTGTGCCAAGTGTAATTAAAAATTAGTGTAACTATAAACTGTGCACACCAGTTTATCCTAACATACACACAAAAATATCTACGATTACTGACAGTCGGGATGAAACGAAATAGAGAATCATTTTCAACTTGTCAACTAAAAATGTTTGTCAAATCCGTTTTCGTCATATCAATGATTATAAATAAATCGTAAGCTGAGCTTTGTCTACTTTATAAGTAAAAATAAAAGTGAAAAACCCCCACCCTAACATGACGATCTTCGCCAATCTTTTGGTCTGATGGGTTTGCTAGAACTACCATATTTACTCAACAAAAAATAATAGGTTTCTAATATTCAGGATTTTGCAAAAATGGCGGATTAAATTTTGATTAAAATGTTACGTTGTTAAAAGGCACTTTCTGAGTAGGAAAAAATTATAAACAAAGTCTTTGTGTTACGATTTTGAAGTTATAGCGCGGTTTTCTTAACCTCAAAACTAGCTGAACTGGCAACATTGTTAATTAGAAATAGATAAATCTATATTGTTGCGTGGGTCCCAGCGTGATCCTGTTCATCGGTAACGATCGGGCGCACTCGTCTTCGATCGGCCGTCGACTGGCGTGTTTTTTGTGTGGCAGCAACGAGCAAACATGAAGTGTACGCCTTTGTACTCAAGCCGTTAGTGTCTAGCCAACAATCGGATTCTGGGAGTTCGAGTCCCACCGACTGCAATATTTTTTTCTTTGTGAATTAATGTAATTCGCGTTTTCGTTTGCTGTTTCACTATTATTAGTAACATATCTATATTTTTACCTATTTTGTACATAATTTTGAACACTATTTCTAACGAAGGAGGTTAAATCATTTTCTTCTGCAACTTTATTATTTATAATTCAATTTATAAAACACAAAATTATTTTACGTAAAGTAAGGCTACCTATGCCGTGGGCTCAAAAGTTGGTAATCCCTAATTGAAATATCTGCGATTAAATGCATTGTTTTCAAATATTTTTCGATATCTTGTACATCCTCTTTTGAGATTTGAATTTCGAAGGTTCTTGGGTTTCTTTTCATTACTTGCCAAAATTATATCTAGCTATTTAGATTCGTATATTTAACTTTATATGTTTGTATGTTTTTCATCAGAATGCTGAATATTAAAGATATTAAGAATTAAACGGGAATCCCAAATTTTCAAAGAATATAACAAAGAATTCTTTTATTATTTTTTCTTACTCTGACAGTTTTCCGTGATAACGTAACACTGAGTTAATCGGCCATTTTTGCAGCAGCGTTTATTTTTTTATGGTGCTCTGCAATTATGGTAACGCTGAATGTATACAGTACGGGAAGAACTTCCATTTTGTGAGCTTCCCAATTTCGAAAACACGACTTATCAAAACGTCGTGCTGTACAATTTGTCATTTGCTTGATATTATCTAAGTTGATGAATGTAACGACGTTTGTTATGTGGGTTGCAGTTAAAATTCGTTAGGGGCTAGACGTTTCGCGGTCCACCTTAAACATAGTGGAATTTATTCTTATACTTGCCATCTAGGCTCGTCCTCGTCGGTTTGTTTTATTGCGTCTTTTCAAAAACGGTATATTTTTCAAACACATTATTTTGCATCATAAAGATCATAAATGTTTCGGCTCTTGCATGTAATTAGTAAAAAAATACTAGTTAGATCATTATAAAGCTCTTCAAGTTCTTCCTCTGTATATTTTCCTTCTAAATAATTAGGTACATTGTTCAGGTATATTTTGAAAGGTTAATACTCGTGCGTCACCGTTTCTATTTTATGAGAGTCTCCAGCTACATAATAGGATATTACGTTACAAGATCGGTAAGTACCTTAGAACAGGCCGAAAAAAAGTCCAACGAGGCACTTAACGATCGAGAGTTGTATAACATTTTTTGCTCTATCAACTAATAAAGATATAAACAAGATCAAATACTACAATTACTGTTTGCCTAAATAAAGTGCGCGATTTTTTGTTTCTATAGTAACCAAATGCAAAACAATTTTCTATAACAGTCCTAGGACCGTTACATTCATTAAGGGGCCTGTTATTGTGTTGTTGTCGTAACAAGGATACGGTAAGGTGACCTTTTAGTCACAAATAACAAACCAGAAAAAAAGTTAAAATAGGATGTAGCGCAAAAAACCAAAAACAGCTGAGATACTATCGAATTCACTTAATGACGTTCTGACGTCATGCGAACGTTCGTATGGGTCTAACTGATTAACTGCGTTCATCGCTATAACAACCAGTTTCATGCAAAATGATTATCCTAAAAACTGTTTTAGAAAATAATATTTAAATTTTAAAACATAATTTAATGGTGTTTCTTCGCTCGTTCGCAAAAAACGTGTTTAAAAAATTAGCTTAGGGAGGCTGTAAAGATTTCAAGAAAAGCAAATGGTTACATACATATTAAGTTATAGCTTTTCCCTTTCGAAATACTTTGAAGCAATGTCAATACTATTGCTTGGCATTGCGAACTAAGCGGTTGACCCTTTATCCTAACCAACAACACCAACCGAAAAATCTGATATGACACGTCGCCTGTAAAAAAATTATTTTATAAACCGCAGTCGCAGATATAAAACATAATTTGATTTCACTTACGTTTTACAGAACAATTTTTTTTAAATAAACGAAAATATTAAGAAAATCGTAACCAAAACACTACTCGAACCAGGTGTCAATTAATTGATTGACAAAACAGCACAGGAAATAAGGTGTAAACAACTGAAATGAGTGGGGGCACTTTTAATCCTCCATCTTTGTCAGGAGCACTGGATTTCACCCTAGATATACAAAGAGCGTATACCGTTCTTTAGCATTTATGCTACTCTCTTTTCCAACTTGAAAATGAGTTGATACCGGGCGGCCATAAATATCTGATATCACATTACCTTTGGAATCAATACCGCTTTATTGAAGTGATGAATCCAACTAAACTAAATGTCATTAATGTCATCACAACTAAAATTCCTATCTGTCAAAAATTTTACAGATTGCAATAAGTAATGGAGTTAGAACAGGAGATTTTTATAATCGAGTCGTAGGCTAAACTGCAGAATCCGGGGCACATTCCCCTCCTCTTATTGCATTTTATTATATTACATAGATACCAACACTTATCGTAATTGAAAATATACGGTACCCCCCACCCAAGAAAAGCGCCCTTCCGTGCTTTCCAAGAATACTTCGATACTCAGCATCACTCCGTTTCGTTAATACAATGAAATGCTATTAACCAGTTATTTATCAAAAAAAAAAAAAAATTTTTTTTGCCGACGACCATAGCTCAAAAGTTGATGTTGCCTTCATTTTCGGAGGACCTATCGTATGAAAGCGATCCAAGACTTCAGGAAGGTTCCTGGCGACCGGAATCGTGTACACATACGAACATACATCCCCCGCACAGCACTTTTAGGCACCCCCCAATACGGAGGATTGATCTAGTGGGCTGGGATCTTCACCAAAACATCCGCACCGCCGAGACGGAGATTTGATATACTGGGTTCATTAGTCGGTTGGCTCGAATTTTAGAGATATTTGACTCAGAGTGGTTTTCGATATGAGGGAATTTCAATACTTCGTACACTTCGTGTCGAAGTAATATAATGGTAACCAACATTTATAAGTAGCTAATTTCATGGCTACCGGGATCTCAGATAACGGGTGTTCATAAACAGTCGTCATCCCAGTTGCTTTGAAAAACAAAATGTTGTCTTTGATTAATTCGTGCAACACAATGAAACGTCATAGAGTACTGTCATAGCGCATTTTTTCTCAATTTTAATAGACATACGTTTCTGAAGTCAAAACCTACTGGGATGACGACTGTTTATGAACACCCGTTATTTATGGCCACCCGGTATAAGGTACAGTCTAGTCGGAGCCAAAAAAACCTGGACACTTTTTTTTTACCTAATTCTCAAAATGAGAAAACAATAGCTGACACTGACAATTCTAATTAATCAGTGGCATCAAAAGTAATGATTCAATTCTGAATAATGACTCAATAATGACATTTTATGACATTTATTAATTAGAATTATCAGTATCAGCTATTGTTTTCGCATTTTGAGAATTAGGTCAAAAAGAGTGTCCAGGGTTTTTGGCTGCGACTGTAAGAATTCTATAGTATCTTTATACAAGCTTTTATGGGAAATCTCTAATACAGCCCACTGGTACATTTTGACATTTACGGAATATTAGAAAAGAGAAACTCTTATGTCAGCGGGAAATTCAAATTCAGTAGTATTGTCTACGATTGGAATAAAACGCACAACACAGAACCTTTAAATACAGAGTTATTTTTGTACTAACTACACACAAATCTTAAACTGCAGCTAACCTAAATTCGTCGCACCATTATACAGGATTAGGCTTTTACCTCTTTACCGATAGAAAGTTTGATTAGGGTGATGGCGTTGAAGGGGGCACATTTTAAAATTATTTTAACATGTACAGGGTGTCCCGAAAAAGTTTGGCTTAAAAAATTATTAATTACTTTCTTTTACGATAAACGAAGTATTTGATTCACCCCAAAAATTCGAAATTGAGTTTTCAACAGATTTCCCCTGAACCCAAAAAACATGTTTTTGTTCATTGGTATGTCTGTGTGTCTGCCTGTGAACAGAATATCTCAAAAACGAAAAGAGATATCTATGGCATTTAAACTTCACATATAAGTTTTGTGTACTATTTAGATGCGTCAGCAAGCTTTCGAGGAAAATCGCATAACCGGAGGTATGATGCTAACTCTTGTAATTTTTCAGTTTTTTCGATTTCTTCAAAAACGGCTCTAACGATTTTTTTCAAACTTTACATTTTTATTACATTTTTAATGTGTATTGAGAGATAGGTGATTTTCCAGTTGAATAGTTCTAAAATGGGTTCCTTTTGTTTTCTGTCCTATTTCTTTTATTAACTCCTATTTTAACCCTTTAACGCGCAAAATCACTGTACGAGAGAAAAATGTTAATTTTATGTTGTATGCGTTCTTTGAGATGCCAGGAAACCGAAAAACAACTTTTTTTTTCAAAAATCCATTTTCACTTTCCCAAAATATGCTGGTAAACCGTTCTACCAGTGAACATTCAGGACAAAATATGTTGTGAATGTTCACTGGTATAACAGGTGGTAAAATAGTTTTTGAAATTTGAACTGAATAATATAAACTCTTACGAGTGGAACACTAACGTTCTGTTTAAAATTTATGACTACCCCATCGTAAACAATCAAAAATTTCAGCTAAAATGCCACCGCGATCGGTTTGACCGTAAATATTTGCCTAGCGCAACATAGCAGCAAAACCCAATTCGATTATATCTTCAGTAGATATGTTTATAAATACTCAAAACACAAAAACAAATTGTATAAAACGTACGTTATTACTAAAAAATTTGACATAAATAGAGACTATTTTTGCGACGCAAATGAAAGGTTTCCAAATATCAATTTATTTTTCAAAATCAGGACAAAATTATTTCTACTACTTATTAATATTATAATCCTTACATATTATACTAAAACACTTACCAGCTGAAAACTTGAAAGTTGCTCCCCCAAACTAATAACAAACACAAAACTTCACCAATGCGCGCACACATTTCAAAGTCGTGACGCGGAATGCACGCTGGTAATACTGTCATACCAGCTACACATTTATACCAAGGTTTATTGGGGTAGTTTTATAACTACAATAATTGTAGAAAATATAAAATTAGACAAAGGAACTGCAATGTCTGTAGAACGGACACAAGACGTTTCAGAGCAGTATTAAGTTTCAAAACAAATGTTATTGATTGTTATGCGTAGTGGTATAACTGTCTACCACAGAGCGTTAAAGGGTTAAATTATATTATATTATATTATTACATTTTTGAATTCCGCTTAAAATTTTAGTGAAAATTTGTTTGTTCAACTAACTCTCTATTTTGTACGATTTCTGTAGAATTTGCAATCTTTGAAAATTTTTGACAAATGCTTAAAAATTAAAAATAAAATTTTGGCTAATTATTATAAGATCACTGATAAAGGAAGTTGTGTGCGTGTATCACACCACATTTTTTAAAAATGAAACACTGTATTTCCTTACGGATATTCAAGCCTCTATATGTTCTACGTTCAACTCTAACTTGTCTTTTAATTTACATGCAGCTGTTCAAATTTCTGAACGTTTTTAGTATTTTTTTTGTCAATATCAAGCTTTCATTAAAGACATCATAATAATGCGCATGTATAACAAACTTCAAATCGATATCTCTAAATTTGTGGAAAATAACAAAAAAATAAAAATTAAAAATTGAACGTCAAGATCATATAACTCTTACTGAAGAAACTTTGTACTAAGGTATATTAGGTTTAATCTACTTATTATGACGTAAGGAATCTATGGCTAATCGCTGTCTCACTCTTTTTGGGACACCCTGTATACAGTGTGGTCCATTAAGTGTGCAACAAATGGGAAATTTTTTTATTAGTTGTACAATCGAAATTTAAATATTGCCAAAAGTTAGTGCATGTTTGATAACCATATCAGATGCCATTAGAATGACTTCAAGTCAAACAATATACAGGGCAGGACAAAAAATATAAAATTCGTTCAAGAACAAAGTTACCTTATTTCAAAAAATATAGCAAAATTTTATTGAGAAAAGTTGTTTAGAATTAAAAGTTATGCTCAAATACAAAGTCACGGCCTCCTATTCAAATTTTGGTTCATTTTTGGAAAATTTTGTATTACCCCCGTATGATACATATTTTTATTATTTTGATTTTATATGTATTTAAAGTAGCCACAACCACATCCCTTTTTAAATAACTTTTAGCAACTTGAAGCGTATTTGTAGAATTTACTTGGATTTATATTTTTTTAGGTAAGCGTCCACTTCATGTTTGTTGCAACGATATTTAACACAACTTTAGAATTTCGCAAATATTCTCTTTAACAAGGCAAATGCTTTACTAATAATAATTTACATATGAAAAACTCTTAATAAAATCAGAATAATAAAAATATGTATCATACGGGCATAATAAAAAAATTTACAAAAAAATAATCAAAATTCGAATAGGAGGCCGTGACTTTGTATTTGAGCATAACTTTTGATTCTAAACAACTTTGCTCAATAAAATTTTGCTATATTTTTTGAAATAAGGTAACTTTATTCTTGAACGAATTTCATATTTTTTATCCTGCCCTGTATATTGTTTGACTTGAAGCCATTCTAAGGGCATCTGATATGGTTATCGAACATGCACTAACTTTTGGCGGTATTTAAATTTGTGTTTTACAACTAATAAAAAAATTTCCCATTTGTTGCACACTTAATGGACCACACTGTATAAATAGCTGCACTTGGTTTCTGTTTGTTTTCTAAGAATTTCCTCTGCCTTTCGTGACAGTACCTGATAGTACCGCCAAACCCTCGTCCATTTCCTCGAATTTTACCGTTTTTGATGAAGAGCGAAATACGCTTAAAATCTTGGAATCACTTGGCGCAAGTGCATTCGATTGTTCCTATTTTGTAAATCCAAAACCTTCGCAGAGGAGCGTTATTAATTACAGTGCACGTTTTCTATTTTGGGATTGTTTGTCGCTTTAATTTATTATTATTGTTTTAAATGACACAGACAAATCATTTGCAGTATAATTTGTTTGTATCACTTTAATTGTTTTTACTTTTTCTAATATCCACAAGAATAAGCAGCAGATAAAAATTACTTGACGTATAGTTTAATCAGATCTGTAATGTAATAAAAAGGTGGGCATTGAGGAAGAATAAGTATAATCATCTCCATTAAGCAACACAACTACAACTCGCCTGTTTCTATTGCTTTGGGTGGCTTACAATTCCATTCAATTTTCTCTTCGAATTACGTACCTGTAACAAAGGATAATCATTATTATTTAGAAAGAAAACTAATTTATAAACAGATTACACAGCTACATACGATTTCCTTATATTTGAGCTTATGGAAACATTTTGAGATTTATACTTGTAATAATACCAGTATGTGTGTGCTATCTTGTTTTAAACTTTATTATATTTTATTTTATTTTTGAAGAAATAATTCATTGCGAAATACAAACGTTTATCTTAGTTTTAACACAGTTAGTGCATAAAACGATAATTTTGATTTGGTTCAGAGAAGTTTGATAAGCACGTGCTCGGTTCGAATCCGTTGATAGACGAAACCTTTACTCCACACCACTGGACGCCTCCGAAGAATGGTCAATGAGGTAGAGTAAAAAATCCAGACAAACCCCTACCTTAATTCTGATTATGTAAAAAACGTTAACTTAATCTCATCTGCATAAAAACAACAATAAGGACAACGTGCTTATGGCTGCAAGCTTCCACATTAGCAACTCTATAGATTCTCAATCGGAAGACATGGAACCTGACTGTTTCCATTTAAAACATTATGAAGAGTAGAGTCGACATAGTGGATCGAAGTTGCGTTAAATACGGCGTAATTTTCATTTGATTTTTAATATTGCAGGAATAACTTCATCGTTTATTGTAGAAATAATCCTAATTCCAAGATATACAAAAGCGGTGTTATATAAGTAAAAACCTGCTAATAGATAAGTAAATACATTTCACGTAGCTCTACTAATCAAAAAGTACTTCAATAATTCACAATAAGTAGCAAGAATGTCAATAAAACATCGTAATTCCCAGGTCCTTAAATTGGATTCAGTCTGCACTAAGTACATACGTAGTACGTGCTTAGATCTAAAAGCTGATACAATAAAATTTTGTTCGTATGAGGGCCAAGAACTAATACCAATATTTGTTCAACCACAAAGAGTTATTCTAAATTTTCCTGAAGATTTTATACCATTAAAGTTTATTTTGCCATATCCATTATATAGCGTGTCCAAGATAAGAAGAGCATGAGTGGGGATCTCGTTAATAGTAAAAGATACAAATTTGGTTAAATAGGAAAAGAAGTTGTGTAATTAAAGGATGAACAAAATGACATTTAGAAATCCTTAATATGGTTTTTAGTTTTTAAATTAGCTTAAAAAACCGAATTTTAAAATTTTTAATTCTATTATTTTCCGGCGTTAATATTCAAGTTACAGCGCAACTGACAAAACTTCTCTCAACGAGGGGTAAACACCAAAGAACAAGCATTGAATCGGGGTGTGTAGTGACAGTTATAAATAAGTGCATGTAATTTGCCTTTATGAAAGCATACGGCCAAAGTGAAAAAACTATCGCTTACGTTGGATATTACCAGATTTTAGGAAACGACCTCTTAACGGACCTAAAGTTTGAGGGTATCCTCGTTTAGGCGTGCTAATGGCTATTTGGAACCGGTAGTTGACGTGTAATCTGGTCATCAATACTATTTTCTTTAATCTACATTTGCGCCCTGACGTCACGCGTTTCAGATAGATTAAGGGTAATTTTATAGGGGTTCACAGACCTAACAGCTGGCTCACTGAGAATTTTATATATCTTTATGGATAATATAACCGTAATACATCCTCTTTAACTACTTGTAAAGCAAAATGCAGTAAGTTTACTCCAGAGAAAATAGAGACAAGGTAAGTTCGATTTCGAGCGTCGAACACGCCCATTTACTTAAGCCGTGAGCAAGTCTGCTATGATGAAATTTTGTCACTACATGCCTTATCATGACTTGACCAATGGTAAAGCAGCTTTTCTCTGCACCTACTAATTTTGCGTTTGCAAGTGAGCACCTGAGCAAACGAGTTTTAACCGGCAACAAAATAAATTTGTTTAGTGTATTTTCTTGCATTCTTGTCATATATGCCAATCAGCGTATTTTTTTCTTCCAGTGCTGTATCTGCTTTTCTGGTGTAAGGGTGTTCTGCCTCATTTCGTCTTACGTTT